>JAJPUD010025688.1:0-17275 GCA_023553655.1 Myrmecobius fasciatus
GCCAATATTTTAACATAATTAACATGAAGTGGATATCCTGCCATCTAGGGGAGGGGTGGGGAGTTGGGGGAAATATTTGTAACGGAAAGCTATGTAAGGGTTATTGTTGAAGAATTACCCACACATATGTTATGCAAATAAAATAAAAATTAAAAAAAAAAAAGATTTTTTATGCAATCTTCAAAGAAAGCCTTGTGACATGGAGACCAATTTATGTCTCTCTTTGGGGCTTTTTCCTGAGTTGCTTTACCTTTAGGGGCCTCAGGATTTGAGGTCTGTTCTTCCTTCTCTCCATAAAAGTTCTCTATGGTGAGAGCTCTTTTTGGTTTTTTATTCATTTTTTTTAAAGGTGTGAGGTCTGTTTAGGGCAAAGGTGGGACAGCTGCTTTAATTTGCCCTGGGGCAGTTCTGCTGATTGAGTTATTTCTGGAACTGGGCAGTTCTGCTGATTGAATTATGTCAGGGGCTGGGCAGTTCTGCTTTACTTCACCCTGGGGCAGTTCTGCTGATTGAATTGTTTCAGGTACTGGGCAGCTCTGCTGATTGAATTATTTCTGGTGCTGATCAGTCCTGTTGTTTGATTGCTTTAAGGTGCTGTGTAATGGCAGGTAGGTCCTATGCTCATCAGGGGTTCAGTGGTTCACAATCTATCCCCCTCAAAAGGCAGACCCTCCAAACCACTTGCCCACAATCAGGACAGTTTTTCCAAGAGGCCCGCAGAAGACTCCCAGATGTGTGAAAAGCACAATGCTCTCACTCCTGTTCCGACTCCTGTTTCAGCTCCCTGCTCCAGCTCCCTGCCCTGGTCTCCCTGCGCTGCAGTCTGGGTTCAGTAGACCACCCCCCTGCCCAATTAAAACAGACCTGTTTTGAGGTTCTTCCAGAGTATCTTCTTCTAGAATTGTGTTGTTCTCCAGATATTGTGGATTTTTTTGCTTCAGAATCAGTCTAGAGGCTTCATATGTTTTTGTTTTGAGGGGAGGTTAGAGGAGGTTACAGAGACTCCTGTCTGATCTCCGCCACCATGGCTCCACCCCCCTCATATTCTTTCTCATTTTTCTTTTACCTCTTTTTATTTGTCTTTGAATGGTTTTTTTTTTTTTTTTTTTTTTTGTTTTGTTTTGTTTTGTTTTTAATGAGCACTTCCAAGAAGACTCTTTGGAATTGAGACTAATTTATATGACTGTTTTAGATTTCCTCCTTTGAGATTTTAAGATTTGAGACATTCTGTTTTCATTTGAGTTTGTGTTTTGGTCTGCCCTGCCACCATAGTAACTTTCTATGAGCAAGGTTCTTCTCTGCTTCTTGCTCATTTTCTTTCTTTTTCTTTTAGTATTTTCTTTCTTAGTTTTCTGGTTGATAATTTTTTAACATTGACCATTGCAAACCCTTGTCAAATTTCCCTCCCTCTCCCCTAGATGACAATTAATCCAATAGATATGTTAAATCCAATATTTGTATACATATTTTCACAATTATCTTGCTGCACAAGAAAAATCAGATCAAAAAGGAAAAAAATGAAAAAAAAACAAACAAAATGCAGGCAAACAACAACAAAAAGAATGAAAATGTTATGGTGTGATCCACACTCAGTTTTCACAGTCCTCTCTCTGGATATAGATGGCTCTCTTCATCACAAGATCATTGGAACTTGCCTCAAGTGTTGAAAAGAGATTCATTTGATATGTCCATCAGAACTTATCATCACATAATCTTGTTGTTGCCATGTAAAATGATATCGTGGTTCTGTTCATTTCACTTAGCATCAGTTCATGTAAGTCTCTCCAGGTCTCTCTGAAATCATCCTGCTGATCATTTCTTATTGAACAATAATATTCCATTATATTCATACACCATAACTTATTCAATCCATTCTCCAACTGACTGGCATCCAGTCAGTTTCCAGTTTCTTGCCACTACAAAAAGGGCTGTCAAAAACATTTTCCACATGTGGGTTCCTTTCCCTCCTTTATGATCTCTTTGGGATATAAGCCCAGTATAAACATTGCTGGGTCAAAGCGTATACACATTTTGATTGCCCTTTTGGCATTGTTCCAAATCACTCTCCACAATGGTTGGATCCCTTCATAACTCTACCAACCAACTGATAAATTTTATGTGACCCCCAAGTATATATTTGGGGGTCACATAAAATTTCTCAATCAAAAAGAGGTTGTGAGTGGAATAATTAAAAAGCCCTGAGATATAGAACACAAGTCAATATCCTGTGATAGCATTTACCTCTAAATTCCATGGATTAATTGGCATTGATTATTTTATGATCAAAAAGTAAGAACAGTGAATTATTATTTCTGTATGTTTATAAAATCTTGACATGACTTAATTTTACCATATAATTATTATGAAAGAGAAAGTGATAGAGAGATAGAGAAACCATTGTTCAATGAATACAGATCAGGAGTTCTTAATGTTTTTTGATTCAAGGATCCCATTGACTGGTGAAGCCTATGGGCTCTTCAAAATAATGTTTTTAATTATAGGAAAAATACATAGGATTACAGAGAAACCTTAGTATCTTGAAATTAGTTATCAAACTATTTTTGACATTAACAAAACATTATTAATGGATTCCTGTTAAGATTCTCTGTGGAATAGAAAGAATAGACAGACTGAATTTGGGGTGATTTGAGGTAAAATGGCATAAAAGATGCAGAACTGGTTTCAGAATCAGAAATAGCTGGTTCTGAACATACTTTTGTATAGTGTGTATGACCCAACACAAGTTAATTATCCTCTCAGTCACCCATAAATGCTGACCTGCACTAGTAGAGGAGGTTTTTACCAACTCATGTCATTATCAAGGTAGATCTAAATTTCATTTTTAAAATATAGAATAATTTGGACATGCTAAAGTATTTAAGATATAATAAACATAGAAATAAAACAAAATTAAGTGTAATTAAGAGTTTTGTCCTATCTTTACTGTCTTAATATTCATTTCTCTAATTATTTGTTCATCTTCTTTCTTCTTATGAAATACCTCAGGTCATGTTCACAGTTTTGGTCTAATATGTTAAAAGGTATACTTTGCTACTATTTAGATGACAGGTGTTAATTGCCTATTTCACACATTTTTGCTATTACTCTAAGTGATTCTTAATTTACTTATACAGATCTTTTTCCTCCAGTTTGAGTGCTATTACCAGAGTTAATATTACTTATATACTGAAGATAACCAGACTGACATATGCCATTATTTGCAATAGATTTTCCATCCTGGGCAAAATGTATACTTTAGTCAAAACATTAGACATCTTATTAGGGAACTAAAGACATCTCCCTTGGATTCACACTCATAAAGTTACAGAATCACTGTGGTCCATGATTAAATGTATAACAAACAACAGACATCCCATGAAACACTATTCTCCTTTCTGCAACAAGTCCCCAGTTGCTCCATCTTTGTTGTTTTCTACAGATTGTCTATTACAACTTTCTTGCTGAATGTCCCTTCAGATTGTCCCAGCTTCCCAGTGCTCTCCAGAAACAATCATTAAAGGGGTGTGAAAATGAAGAGCCATTTCAACTATCTCTTTAAATATCTTTAAAGAAAAATTTTCCTTTATCTCTTAGCAATATTTCTAATAATTTTAATGTTAGAACATTCATGATAATATAAAAAAGAGTAAAGTGAAATGGTTCCCTGCCCAAACAGAATTCATAGAACTCAAAAAATGATTTAAAAATCAAATGAAGGACATTGAGGAAGAACTAGAAAAAATATAAAACTGTCCAAGAAAAACAAGAAGATTATGAAAGTTAACCAACTAGAAAAGGAAATACAGAATCTCAAAGATGAAAATAATTCTTTAAAAATTAGAATTGGAAAGGGAAAGACAGAAGTTTAAGAGAACAAGAAATAACAAAACAGATTATAAAGATTAAGAAAATAGGACAGAATATGAAATATAAGACAAATGATAAATCTGGAGAACAAATTCAGAAGAGAAAATATAAGAATAACTGGACTGCCAGAAAGTTTTGACTAAAAAGAGAACCTTGATACTATGATATAGGAAATAATCCAAGAAAATTGTCCTGGAATAATAGAACATGATGGGAAAGTAAAAATAGAAAAAAATTCACCAATCACCACCTCAATGAGATCCTTTGTGAAAAACACATAGGAATATTATTACAAATTTTGAAACCCCCAGATCAAAGAGAACATTTTGCAAGAAACAGGAAAACATCAATTCAAATACCATGGAGCTATAACTATAATTATGCAAGACTTATCAGCACCACAATAAAAGACCACAGGTCCTGGAATCATATTTACCCAAGAAACAAAAGAATGAGGGCTACAGCCAAAAATATCATATCCAGCAAAATTATGTATAATTTTCAATGAGGAAAAATGTACATTCAACGAATTAATAGGTTTTCAGGATTTTCTATCAACCAAGTCCAAACTTAACAGAAAATTTAACATATAAGAGAATCTCAAATATCAATTTTAAGGAACTCCACAAGGACAAACTGTTTAAACATGGACAATTTTTTTTATTTTTTCCCTTGGGAAATGTATACTATATGTTTAAGATTCACATCAACAATAGGGTAGCTCAAAAGAAAGATTGGCAGATTCAAGGTAAAAATAGTAATCGTGGGCACAGAGGCATTTGAGAAGTGAGGAGAGGTTGTAGTTCTGAAACACAGCTTTCAACAGGAATGGGTTCAATAGGCAACACTACATATATACCTTGATGGGTATAGCAGACAAAGGAAGAGAAGGAAAAGGAAAACAAATCAAGGGAAGGGAAGGGAAGAAAATAGAGAGTATTTTTAGGAAAACAAAAAGAAATTCTATCTTTCATGTTGCTTTGTAGTATCATATTAACATTCTTTCGACCAATTAGCAATCATATCACATGTGAAACAGCATCTAAAATGCAGCAGACTTAGATGGAAACCCAGGTTTTACTTGTATGAGCATTTAAATTTATCATGTATCTAATCTTTATATTTCAGTTGTATTCTTTGTAAATAATGAATTTTTGGATTCTGCTTTCTCATCCATTCCACTAACCTTTTCTATATTATTGATATCCATCCTATTCACACTAATGGTTAGGAATGTTAATTACATATTTAAATCCATCATACCCTCTTATATATTTCCCTCTCTTCTCTTTCCCCCTATTCTCTCCTTCAGAAAGATTACTGTTTTTTACATTTTTTCCCTTTTAATTCTCTTTCTCCCTTTTTGATTCACTCTCTGAATTAGAAAAGCATTCTTCTTGTGATCATTTCCTTCCTTACTTGAAACCCCTTTTCTGTTCTCTTTATTACTGTTTTCTTTTCTACACCAAATTCTTTAGGTATGTGTATGTGCATTCAACCCTAGATGATCTTATCTTAGTTTAAAAAACTAATTTTTCACTTATGAGGATATGAAGCCCTGAAATAACTAGTTCAAGATAATATGCACGATAAATAAAAGATTCTGGATGCCAAGTCAAGTACTTCAGCACTCTTTTCCCTATAAAAATTTGCTTCCTTATTTTTTTGATTAAAAGTCCTCTATGTAATAGAAATAAATCCATTGTTCCATCTTATTTATTACCCAATTTCCCACAGTTTAAATTTTGATTGAAATCGTCTGAGTACTGATATAATTGTGCAGATTGTCTTCTTATCTTCATCCTTTATTCTAATTTGATATTTGCTTTGATATACTACAACATTGAGGTAAATAAAAATTTAAAGTATGGCTTAATCAGCTCCATTTTATATATTAAGAAACTAAGACTCAGAGAATGTGAATGACTTGTTCAAGCTCACACAAATTACACTTCTATTTTTTTTTATTTCTATCTCCTTGATATTTTATACAATATTATTTCTTCTTCATATAAAGAACCTTTCCCCCCTCAGTTACAAAGAGATTGTTTGAAACAAAAAGAATGATGACTTATAAAAGTTTCATTTAGAAAAACACACCAAATCAAATATCAATTAAGATCAAAACCAGAAAAAAATAACATTTGACCTTAAGCCAATTTGAAGTCATTTACCCCCAAACCACAGAAAATTATGACAGAGCAAATCATAATTATTTTCATGAGATAATCATACCACCTAAGGTCTGGTAAGGTGAAAGTGAATTCACTTAATTGCCCAGCTGTGTATAGGCTTAAATGTAATCAACCACTTACTGGGAGTTGCTGTCTAACTATTATGAAATTGGCATAGGAAAAACTAAATAAATTATAGAGCTCACTTTTTATAAAGCTGCATTTGGAAGGAAAGGGTTTTACCTGTTAAAAATGATGGGGAATAGAGAAGAAAAAATGTCAACCCCTTAGAATACATCCATAGTACTCTGTATGGTAACAGTTTCTTTACTAGAAAAAAATTCATACATCACCTTAAAACACTGATTCTGGAAAACAGATTGTGAGCTCATCTGCAACAATGACAGCTTTCTTAAATGGACCGATTGCCTCCACAAAACCCATTGTATAGTGACGTGACTTGAGTTTGATGTGTGAGGAGAATAAATTGCATGCATTGATAGCAGGGCCATTAAATGTCCCTTAATGCACTAAGACCACTACATAACTAACTAGGAGGGGGGAAGTCCATAGGAACCATCCCTGTGACACACTTATCACTCTGTTTGTTCCTGAAAGAATGATGTTTGTTCTTTTGTTTTGGTATTTCCTATAAAAGGAGGCAAATTCATCAATTCCACTCAATAAATATTAATTAAACTTCAATTTATTCCAAACTATTAAGAATACAAAGATAAAAATGATGCAATTTCTGCCTTCAAGAAGCTTACATTTTGGGGGGCAGAGCCAAGATGGCTGAGTGAAAAATGTGACTCTCTGTCCTCCTAATCTTCTCTCAAATCAACAATAAAATAAGCCTCTGAACTGATCTTCAAGTCAACGTATTAAGAATTATTTGGACACTGCTTCCAGTTACCTCTGAAGAACTTCATATCAGGTCTGTTTAACTCGGGCAGAGGGGAAAGCAGTTTACTGGATGCAAATGGGACTCAGCTCAGTGTGGCAGAAATTCCAAACTCCAAACTCCAAACACTTGGAGTTTATCTGAGGCACTCAGGATACTCTGCCCTGATTGGGGGCAGGTGTTCTGGCAGACTTGCCTTGTTTAAGGAGTAATTTAGACTTAGTCCTAGCCCCCAGTGGCCCAGTACCTTAAGTTAATTAGCAGAATTGCCTCAAGGCAAAGTAACTCCTCATTATTATTCTAGTTTCCTCTTCATTGGAGGAAAGTTCTCCCTTATCATTTTTGAGACTAACAATTTGATTTTCCTCTTTCCTTTTTCTAATCAAATTAACTAAAGGCTTATCTATTTTGTTGGGTTTTTCATAAAACCAACTCTTAGTTTTATTTATTAATTCAATGGTTTTCTTATTTTCAATTTTATTAATCTCCCCTTTTATTTTTAGAATTTCTAATTTCTAACCCTCTAATTTATTTAATTGAGGGTTTTTAATTTGTTCCTTTTCTAGTTTTTTTTTTTAATGTAAGCCCAATTTGTTGATCTTCTATTTCTCTATTTTATGGAAGTAAGCATCTAGAGATATAAAATTACCCCTTATAACCACTTTGGCTATATCCCACAAATTTTGGTATGTTGTCTCAATATTGTTATTCTCCTGGATGAAATTATTGATTGTGTCTATGATTTGCTCTTTCACACATTCATTTTTTAGGATTAGATTATTTAATTTCCAATTAACTTTTGGTCAATTTTCTCTTGGCCTTATATTACATGTGATTTTTATTGCATCATTATCTGATAAAGATGCATTTACTATTTCTGCCTTTCTGCATTTGATTTGGAGATTTTTTATGCCCTAACACATGGTCAATTTTTATATAAGTTCCATGAACCACAGAGAAAAAAGTAAACTCTCTACTGTTTCCATTCAATTTTCTTCAAAGTTCTATCATACCTAACTTTTCTAAGTTTTTTTACCTCCCTAATTTCTTTCTTATTTATTTTGTGGTTTGATTTATCTAATTCTGAGAGAGCAAGGTTGAGATCCCCCACTAGTATAGTTTTACTGTCTATTTCTTCTTGCAGCTCTCAATTTCTCTTCTGGGAATTTGGATGCTATACCCCTTGGTGCATATATATTTCATATTGATACTGCAACATTATCTATAGGACCCTTTAGTAAAATATAGTTTCCTTCCTTATCTCATTTGATTAGATCTATCTTTGCCTTTACTTGATCTGAGATCAGGATTGCTACCCCTGCTTTTTTTGGTTCACCTGAAGCATAATAGATTCTGCTCCAGCCTTTTACCTTCACCCTGTATGTGTCACTATGCTTTAGATGTGTTTCTTGTAGACAACATGTTGTATTCTGGTTTTTACCCAAGTTATGTTTCTCTTTTTCCTTTCCCCTTTCTCCTTTCCCCCCTCCCCAGTATTTTGCTTTTGATGACCACCTCCCCCAAACAATCCTCCCCCATTTAGATCCCCTCTCCTTTTTTTACTCCTTTCCCCTGATTCTTCTATTTTCTCTTCTATGTCTATCCCTTTCTTTTCCTCCTTTCCCTCCCATTTCCCTATAAGAAAGGACAAGTTTCTCTGTGAAACCAAATGTGTCTGATATACTCTTTTAGAGCCAAATCTGATGAAAGTAATATTTACACAATGCTCATCTCCCTCCCTTCTTTCCCTCAATTATGTTAGGTTTTCTTTGCCTCTTCATGAGATTTTACCTTATTTTTACCTCCTTTTAAAAAAACTTTATTTTACCACCTTTTCTCTCTTTTTCCCAGTATGATAGCCTTTCCCCTCTAGTTTTCTTTTTCATATTATCAAAGTAATATCAAATTATACCCCCAATTTTCAAGTATCCCCATAGTAGAAATATAGTTCTCAAGAATTCTTGAGTTCTGTATTTGGAGCTCAAATTTTTTGTTCAGATCTGGTCTGTTCATAAGAAATAGGTGAAATTCACCTATATCATTAAATAACCATCTTCTTCCCGGGAAGATAATGCTCATTCTAGCTGGATAGGTTATTCTTGGTGGCAACCCAAGTTCCTTTGCCTTTCGGAATATCTGTTTCCAGGCCCTTTGATCTTTCAATGTGGAGACTGACAGATTGTGTAATTCTAATTACAGTTCCTCGGTATTTGAATTGTTTCTTTCTAGCTGCTAGCAATATCTTTTCGTTAATGCAATAATCCTGAAATTTAGCCACAATATTCCTTGAGGAATTAATTTTGGGGTCTCTTTCAGTAGGTGATTGGTGAATTCTTTCAATGGTGATTTTGCCTTCTGATTCTAAAACATCAGGGCAATTTTCTTTCAAGATTTCCTGGAAGATAATGTTTAGATTCTTTTTTTCATCATGGCTTTCAGGAAGTCCAATAATCCTTAGATTGTCTCTTTTAGATCTATTTTCCAAGTCAGTTGTTTTTCCTAGGAGATATTTTATATTTTCTTCTAATTTTTCATTTTTTTTTGTTTATGTTTGACTGATTCTTGAAGTCTTATTGAGTCATTCGCTTGCATTTGTTCAATTTTCATTTTTAATGTATTATTATTTTCTTCAGTTACCTTTTTTAGCTCCCTTTCTAGCTGGCCAATTTGTTCATTACATACTTTTTTCTACTTCACCAATTTTGTTTTTCAATGCATTGTTGTCTATTTCCAATTTACCATTTTTTTTCCACTAAAGTGGTGTGTTTATCATCTCTCTTTTTAAGGGCTTCTTGCACTATTCTCAATTCATTTCCCTATTTATCATCTAGCTCTCTTTTGAGATTCTTTATGTAATCTTCCAGGAAGGTCTTGTGAAAGGGGAACCAGGTCATATTTCCCTTTATGGCTTTCTCTGGAGTTGCTTTGCCTATAAGAACCTCAGGATCTGGGGTCTGCCCTTCTTTCTCTCCATAAAAGCTGTCTATGGTGAGAGCTCTCTTCTGTTTCTTACTCATGTTTTTTAAAGCTTGGGGTCTGTTTAAAGTTGAGAATTGGCGGCTGTGATAGTTTGTCCTGTGGCAATTCGGATAATTAGCTTCATGTGCAGTGCTAGCCTGGCTAGGACCTTGTGTTTGCAGGGGCTTCCAATCCACCTTTTATAAAAGGCAGATCTGCCAAAGCACCTGCCCACAATCAGGGCACAGTGTCTCCAGTGCCTCAGATACACTCCCCAGGTGTTTAGAGTTTCTGCCACACTGAGTCCCACCCAGTTTCCTGCCCTCTCTTCCAGGGCTGCACCCAGCAAACTGCTCAACCCCCTGCCCAACTGAAACAGATCTGCTATGAAGCTCTTCAAAGGTAGCTTCTGCAAGAAATGTCTCATAGTCCATATATTTCTGGGTTCTTTGACTTAAAAATCAGTTCAGAGGCTTAATTTGTTGTTGATTTGAGAGAAGATCAGAGAAGGACATGAGTTGCATCTTCACTGCACCATCTTGGCTCTGCCTCCTCTTTGCACATTCTTTAGAATCATTCTTTAGAATCAAATTATTTGCTTTCCAATTAATTTTAATTTATTCTTCAATGGTCCTTTACTACATGTAATTTTTGTTGCATCATGATCTGAAAATTATGTATTTAATATTTATACTTTTCTGTATTTGATTGTGAAAGTTTTGTGCCTAATATTTGGTCACTTTTTGTGTAAGTGACATGTATTGGTGAGAAACAAAGCATATTCCTTTCTATTCCCCATAATTTTTTTTTCACAGTTCTATGGGGTCTAACTTTCCTCAACTTTGATTCAATTCTTTTAACCTATTTCCTGTTTATTTTTGGTTAAAGTTTTTCTGTTTCTGAGATGGGGAAGTTGAGATTTCCTATTGGTAATTTTTTTATCTTTTTCTTCTTATTATCTACTTAGATTCTACTCTAAGAATTTGGATGCTGCAACCTTGGATCATATATTTTAAGTATTGATTTTACTTCATTGTCTACAGTACCTTTTAGCAAGATGTAATCTTTATTTCTTTTAATTAGTTAGTTCTATGTTTCCTTTTACTCTGTGTGAGATCAGGATTTCAACCCATGTTTTTGTTTGTTTGTTTTACTTCAGCTGAAGGATACTAGATTTTGTTTCTCTTTAGCTTTATTCTGTGTGTATCCCTGTTCTTCAAATATGTTTCTTATAAACAATATATTGTAGGATTAAGTTTTTAATCTATTGTGCTATTCACTTCTGTTTTATGAGAAAGTTCATCCTATTTTGTCCCATTTATACTTTTTTTTTTTTTTACTTTACCTCTCTTCACCAAGTTTTGTTTCTGATCACCACCTCCCTCAGTCTTCCCTCTCTTCTATCGTGCCCTGCTTTCTTCATCCTTTCTTCTCCTACTTGCCTATAGGGTAAGATAAATTTCTATATTCAACTTAGTGTGTATGTTATTCCCTCTTTGAACCAAATATGATGAGATTAAGGTTCAAACAAAGCTCATTCTCTTCCTTCCTTCCCTTTACTGTAAGAGGTTTTTTGTGTCTCTTTGTGTGATGTAATTTACTACATTTTAGATCCCCTTTCCTCTTCTCAAAGCACAATTCTTTTCCCATTCCTTAATTTTTTTATATCATCACATTAAAATTAACTTAAACCCACAAGTTCTGTATATATATATATATAACTCTTCTTATTCCCTACATACAGATACAGGTCTCAAGAGTTATATGTAACATCTTCTTTTATAGTATACTATGTAAATAGTATAACATTAGTAAATTATGTTTTAATTTTATGTTTACCTTTTAATGCTTTTCTTAAGTCTTCAAAGATAGAATTTTCTGATAAATTCTGGTCTTTTCATCAGAAATTATTGAAAGTTCACTATTTCATTGAATCCATCTTGTCCCCTGAAAGATTATGTTCATTTTTGTTGTGTAATTAATTCTTGCCTTTAATCTTTGCCTTCCAGAATATTAAATTCCATATCCATTTTTTAAAATTTTTTGTTCATGGTTTTTAGGTATTCCAATAATAATTAAATTATTTCTCCTAGATCTACTTTCCATGTTGGTTGTTATTCCATTGAGGTATTTTACATTTTCTTCTATTTTTTTTCATTCTTTTGATTTTGTGTGATTGATTTTTGATGTCTCATAGAGTCATTAGCTTCCATTTGCCCAATACTGAATTTTACAGTATGATTTTCTTCAGTTAACTTTGTTCCTCCTTTTACATTTGGATAAATTGATTTTTAAAGAGTTGTTTTCTTAAGTAGATAGATGGAGTCACCTGCACCCAGAGAGAGGACTGTGGGAAATGAGTGTGGATCACAACATAGTGTTTTTACTTATTAGTTGTCATTTGTTTGATTTTTTTCTTTCTTATTTTTTTTCCTTTTTGATCTAATTTTTCTTGTACAGCATGATAAATGTGGAAATGTTCTAATGTTCAACATATATTAAATTACTTGCTAGGGGAGGGAGGAAAGAAGGGAGAAAAATTTGGAACACAAAGTTTTGCAAGAGTGAATGTTGAAAACTATCTTTGCATATATTTTGAAAATAATTAGCTATTATTAAAAAGAAAGCTTTTAGAAAATATTTGTTTAAATAGTGTTGAAGGTCAGTATTAACAAAGAACAAAAAAAGAGAATAAAATTATAAGTGAAAAATATTGGGCAAAATTTCTTAACCAAGTGGTGAAATATATCATAAGTTAGCAAAGAACCAAAAAGCTTCCCCCGAGTTGAAATAAATAAGCTAACTTGTGGCCAGCAAAAGAATTGGCAAATGCAACTGCTATACCTCATTTGCTGATTATTGAAAAATTTGGAGAATGAAAGATATTTAATATTAAAGAAAAGAAAATGTAACAAATTGCAAAGGCAATAAGGGGTAGTAGCAGATTCTAAAAACTGTAGATCTGTAACCATGACTTTTCTTAATTATATGTGAGTCTGGGGATGATATAGACAATGAAGAAAAAGATAGTATCTTTTAAAGGGCCACAGCCAAGATACATGAAGACTATGAGCTTGCCACAACTAAATATAAAAAAGGATGTTTGAAGTTAAAACATAAGGAAATTTATCTTTTATAAAGTTTATGATAGGAAAAAAAAACTAGGCTGAGAAGAAAGAAAAATAGAGATAGCCAGGATGCTCTACTGGTAATATTGTGAAGTCAGGAGAAAATGAAGAATGTCTTTATTATGTTTAGTGGAACTTCTGTGGGAAACTTATATGGAGAAAAAGGCAAGAATCACAGATGTTAGAAGCCATGAATGTTGTCATCTGTGACCTGAACTGTTGGAAAGGACATCCATGTAGATGAGGTCACACATGCATTGGAGTTTCTAATTAGTTTAGTTACTGGGAAGATAATCTAGGTATTTTTCTGTGATTTTAGTGACTTCTGAATGACCTCTTACTCTATTATCTTTGGATTAGAAATTGCTTTCTGATAGATTGGGCAAGATTAAGTTCTAGACTAAAGATTCCTAATCTAGAGTTCATGAACTTTAGATAGATACACAGATAGACAGACAAATGGATAAATATATGGTATAAATATAGTTATAGTATTGTTAAGACTATATAGTGATGTTGGGTTTACTTCTATTCATTACAATTCTTAATATACAGTTTCAGCTTTGGACAATCATTTTTTAATTTTAATTTCTGTATAGAAAATCTAGATTCAATTTTCTGTGGAATACTAGTACATTCTTTTGCCAATACTATAACTCACATGTCACAACTGTGCAATTGTACCTACTAACAATCATAACTAGGCTATGTATGGAAAATTGTACCATAGCTATATATTGGTATTTTCTTCTTTCATATCTAGCTTGTATAACACCATTGAAAGCCTTTTTTAATGTTCAGGAGAAGACAATGTGAAAACACTATAAACAAAGCCCCAAAGATAAAGGCAAATTGGACACAAACTCGACAAGAATTCTGAGAAGTGGTCTTAGGAAGAGATAAGAGTGCTTAGGGAAAAATTGAAAAAAGAATGAAAAGAAAATAAACAGCTTGGTAAAAGAGGCAAAATAAAAGGAAGAAAATGACACTTTTGAATAAGAATTGGTGAAATATAAACAGTGGTATAAAAGCTCACCAAAGAAAATAATTACTCAAATATTAGAATTGGAGAAATAAATTATAATGGCTCCATGTGATATTGGTAAAAAAAATAAAATGAAGCAAAAAAAAAGAAAAATTATAAAAGAAAATGCAAAATATCTCCTTGGAAACACAGATCTGAAAAATAGGTTGAGAAAGAGTTTAAGAATTATTGGATTAATATAAAGTCATTATAAAAAAAGCCCAAATATCATCTTTCAAGAAATTTTCAAAGAAAATTGTCATAATAATTTGGAACCAGAGGGTAAAATAGAAATTGAAAGAATTCACCAATAAATTCCTGAAAGAGATCTCAAAATGTGATATTATAGCCAAATTTCAGAATTCCTAGGTAAAGGAGAAAATATTGCAAGTAGTCAGAAAGAAAGAAAAAAAAAACATCTCAAGGTTAGCTCCAAAGAAACAGTGAGTGGAGAGCCTTGGGACTAGATGGGTTTGTCTGGAGCCTCAACAGAAACCACAAAAACTTGCATCATTCAGTCTATGTGTGGATTCCAGGATCTGAGTCCAGGAAAACTGGGTGAACCCTGGATAATTAGGAAACCCAGGACCAGCTATGCTGGTTAGATGTAGCTCTGGGTGGGAAGAAACCAGCACACCCTTGAGTACAGAAGCAGTAGGGCAGTGACACTGCTGGCTGTGGGCATTTGCAGAAGAGTGGAGTTCTCAGTTTGGGGTTCCAGAAAAGAAGAGTGAGCAAAGTAAAGCCAGAGGCATCATCCCCCAACCCACATTTAGAAGTGCTTACCCTAATATTTCTCATAAAAAATTAAGTGGCAAAGAATAATAACTGAATCATAGAAACTTACTGTGACAATATGGAAGACTGGGGTTCATCTTCAGAAGAGGACACTGAAGTAAAAAAAAAAATCTTCTTTTACCCCAAAGAGTAACATGAAATGGTTCCTGATCCTAAGAGAATTTATAGAAAAACTAAAAAAAGAAAATAAATCAAATGAGAGAAATTTTATAAACACTAAAAAAAATCCAAGAAAAACAAAATTATGGATAAAAAAAGTTAACCAACTAGATAGGGAGATTTTTTTTTATTTGCATAACATATGTATGGGTAGTTCCTCAGCATTGATCTTTACAAAGCTTTCCATTCCAAATTTTACCCCCAGTCCCCACCCCTGTCCTAGATGGCAGGAAGTCCACTACATGCTAACTGTGTTAAAATACTTGACAAATTGAATATATGTATACATATTTCCACACTTTAGATACAGAGATTTAGAGAATCAAAGAAGAAAATAACTTTCAAAATTAAAATTGGGTAAAAGGAAGTCAGAGAAGCTATGAGAAACCAAGAATTAACAAAACAGATTATAAAAAAAAGTGAAAAAATAAAACAGAATGTGAAACATCTTACAAGAAAAACAACACATCTGGAGAAAATAACAAGAAGGTAAAATATAAGAATAATTGAACTACCTGAAAGCTCTAACCAAAAAAAGAACCTTGACAGAATAATGCAAGAAATAATCCAAAAGGGGGCGGAGCCAAGATGGCGGAGTGAAAAGGTGACTTTCTGCCTCTCCTCTGATCTTCTCTCAAATCAATAATAAAATAAGCCTCTGAACTGATCTTCAAGTCAACGAACTCAGAAATATTTGGGCACGGCTCTCTGGAGAACTTCATATCAGGTTAGTCGGACTCGGACAGAGAGATAAATAGACAACTTCTGCTTAGGCTGGAAGTGAGGGTGGGACTCAGCTCAGCTCATCATGGAAGAAATTCCAAACTCCAAACTCCAAATTCCAAACACCTGGAGTTTATCTGAGGCACTCAGGACACTCTGCCCTGATTGGGGGCAGGTGTTCTGGCAGACTTGCCTTGTTTAAGGAGTAATTTGGACTTAGTCCTAGCCCCCACCAGCCCAGCACCTTAGGTCAACTCGCCAAAGTGCCCCAGGGCAAAGCGTCTTCAGCAGAGGTTTTTTTTTTCCCTACCTTAAAGAGATATCCATGCTGTCTAAAAAAAAAAAAAAAATGATGAAGAAGCAAAAGAGAGCTCTCACCATAGACAGCTTTTATCAAGGCAAAGAAACGACCTCAGATACAGAGGTTTCTTTAGACAAAAATCCAGAAAAAAACAGCAACGACCATCACTGGTCCCCATTTCAAAAGGCCTTTCTAGAAGACTGCATAAAGAACCTCAAAAGAGAGCTGTAGGATAAATGGGAAAATAAACTGAAATCAGTGCAAGAAGGATACAGTATCTTGCAAGAAGGATATGATGCCCTGCAAAAGAGATATGAAAAAGACACCAATTTATTAAAAAATAAAATTAGTGAAGTGGAAAAAGAGTGCAGTGAACAAATTGGCCAGTTACAAAAGGAACTTAAAAAGGTAACTGAAGAAATCAACACTTTAAAAATAAGAATTGAACAAATGCAAGTGATTGACTCACTAAGACTTGAAGAATCAGTCAAACAAAATCAAAAAATTGAAAAATTAGAAGAAAATATGAAATATCTCCTAGGAAAAACAACTGACTTAGAAAATAGATCTAGGAGAGACAACCTAAGGATTATTGGACTTCCTGAAAGCCATGATGAAAAAAGAATCTAAACACTATCTTCCAGGAAATCCTGAAAGAAAACTGCCCTGAGATTGTAGAATCAAAGGGCAAAATCAACATCGAAAGAATTCACCGATCACCTCCTGAAAGAGACCCCAAAACTAAAACTCCAAGGTATATCGTGGCTAAATTTTAGGACTATAGCACCACGGAACAGATTATGCTAGCAGCTAGAAAGAAACAATTCAAATACCGAGGATCAATAATTAGAATCACACAGGATTTGTCAGCTTCCACACTGAAGGATCGAAGGGCCTGGAACCAGATATTCCGAAGAGCAAAGGAACTTGGATTACAGCCAAGAATAACCTATCCAGCTAGAATGAGCATTATCCTCCAGGGAAGAAGAGGGTCATTCAATGATATAGGTGAATTTCACCTATTTCTAATGAAAAGAACGGATCTGAACAAAAAATTCGACACCCAAACACAGAACTCAAGAGATGCATAAAAAGGTAAAAAGGAAAGGACTCTTGAGAACTTTATTTTTACTAGGGGGACACTCAAAGTTTGGGGGTATAATTAACTAAATATTACTTTGATAATATGAAAAAGAGAACTAGAGGGGAAAAGGTTGTCATACTGGGGAAAAGAGGGAA
>JAJPUD010025689.1:0-17273 GCA_023553655.1 Myrmecobius fasciatus
TCTTCTCTCCCTTTCTGCCCCTTCCTCTCCTTGTGTCTTTCTCGTGTCTCTGTCTTCCTCTGTCTCTGTGTGTCTCTCCCTCCCTTCTCTCTCTCCGTCCATCATCCTCCACACAGTTGTCAAAATAATTTTCCTTTAGCTCAGATCTGACCACATCACTCACCTACTCTATACAATCCAGAGGCTCTGCAGTGAATCTAGGATCAAATTTTATCTCATCTTTATCTCATCCTTGTAAGATTTTGATTTTGATTTTTACACAAGTTGTAAAAAGTACATAATTCCATCCTCTCCCCTTCCACCTCTAGTTCTAAAACCTGGTCCCAGGAAGGACCCCTCAGGTAATTACCCCTAGACTCCATTCCACATTCACTCTGACTTCCTGCTCCAGAGTACTCCTCTCTGGCCAGCACTCTCCTCTGGGTCTTCTCTTTCCTTATGTGAATATTAGCTCCTTCAGGGCAGGAGCTGTCTTTATTACCTCTATCCCCAAGTCTTAGCACTGAGCCAGACAAATTATGCTTGCAAATGCCTTTTTAGACATTTCTTCACATCTTTACTGGTTTGTGGATAGGAGAGACAGAGAGAGACAAGACAGACAGAGAAAGAGACAAGAGACAGAGGGAGAAAGACCCAGCATGTGATTTTTTTTAAAGCTACTTATGGGTTATGTAATCAAAAAAAGCTTAGAGACCTTGGGCACATGTTTTTGAAGGTTGGGGATGGGGAAGGGAACACTGGATATGGAGTCCAGAGGATGTGGGTTTGAATGTTGCTGAGAATCAGTTTCAGCACCAGCCAAATGGGACTAATAATAGCACTGACTTCATAGTTAGTATGAAGAAAAGGATGAAGTAAAAAATAATGCATGCTCATCACTTTGTAGACCCCAATGTGCTATATAAAGAATAGTTATTATTAATATAATCCATTTAAAGGAGATTACAAATGAAAGCTAATTAATTTGTCTGAAAACCATAACTTTCATTAAAGAATAATGCTAATATTTCCCTCTATATTTGTAGCCGAAATCATTTGATTAAAATGTGGATGAGTAAGCAGCTCTTACTTTATTAGCAAACACTTTTCATAGTGCTTTTTCCTCCCCCCAAATTTACAGCTAACATTGTATAGATTTCCTCTTTAGGTCCCTATTTAGGGCCATTTTTACCCGAGTTGTGTAGCAAATAGGAAATTTTACAAAAATACGATGGCTGTTTGATTTTCAAATGTCTATGGAAACGCAACTCACTTCTCAAACACCTGCTAATTTTGATTTCTTGCAAAGTTTCAGTACCCCCCCAATCAATATTACCAGATGTTGTTTGCTTAAACTCGAAAATGGTCCAAAAATTGCTTGTCTAATACATCTTTTCTCTGGTTCCATAAAGTTTCAGATTCACAGAATCAATAGCAGCAGATGTTCCTTGGGTTGAGGGTGTTTTGTGATTTTTTTTGTATTTTATTTTTCTCAAGGCATTTCAGAAGTGCTTCTTCCAGCATAATTTTGAAAGAAAATTGAAACCACCAACTGGATGACAGCTATCACTGCTGCCAGACAGTATGTGGTTGTCATTTAAAAAAAAAATACATTGTCTTCATCTAATATCATCAGAGACTGATAATTAAACAGAAAAAAAGACAGTTTTAATTAGTTCATGATGAATGACTGTCTAAACCAATGCAGGCCATATGTGTTAAATGTCTGTATTCATGCTACATTAGCATTTATGAATATAGTGATTGCATCAAGTAATAACCTGGAAAAAGCAAGTAACCAGTAAAGGCAAGACAAAAGCAATGGTCAAATAGCAAATGTTTGAAGAATGCTGAGAAGATACACTAATGCCTCCTTACTCACCTTTCTGACCTTGGCAAAGCCTCAGTTTCCTGATCTGTGAAATGGCAGGGTTAGAACAGTCTTTGAGATCCCTTCTAGCTCCAGATTTAGAATCTTGAGTTTGATGTAGGGCCAAACCAGGAGCAGGGAGTACAAACTGCAAAAAAAGTGGCAGATGTAGTGTTTTCGGGGGGGGGGGATTTCTAAGAATCAGAGATGTCTACTTTCTGATAAAAATTGCCTAGGGAAGCAGTGGGTCTCTCTTCACTGGAGGTCTTCTAGCAAAGGCTGGATGACCTCAAAATAGGGTTATTGTCCCAGGGATTCTCTGTTAGGTACTACTGAGGCAGTCACTCCTAGCCCAAACATGCTGTGACTTAAAACACACATTGTACATTGCCACCTCCGAAGTGAGTCTTTCTAGCCAGAATAAATATCCTGATGATCGACTCCAAAATAACTCTTGCACTGCTATTCTTGTCTTCCTCAAAGATCCCAGCTTGTGCCCATCCTCTTGCAATTCTTTCTCCTTTCAAAGTTGTAAGGCATCAGGGTACAGAACCACTGATGGCAAATGTGGCTGTTGAAGAGATTTAACCTCCTTGTGCTTCTTCCTTTCCTATTAAATTTAGTCAGTTACAACTGACACAGAGAAGCTGCTTGGGGGATGGGAGCTTTGAATGGGGTTCAAGATCAAGAGGTATAGATCAGAGGCTTGAGAGACAGTCCCTGCTATTAAGAATCTTTTGGTCTTCTTTGCAATACAAGACCAAGGGAAAAAGGGAGAAATCAATCCAAGTCAGCACTGGCAAAAACAACAAATTTGGAGTCAGAGGCTCTGTATGAACATCCCAACACAGCCACTCAAGAGAACAAGTATTTAGTAAGCACCTACTATGTGCTAGCTTCTGTACTAAGTGCTTTATAAAGATTATCCCATTTGATCACTACCTGTGTAACACAGCGATTCACTTTGCTTCTCTAGGCCTCTGATTCCTTATTTCCTAAAATGAACACTTGGATTAGATGGCCTCTAAGGTTTCTTCCAGCTCCAGGTCAATGGATTTAGCCCAATAGCTCAATGTGGACTGGAATAATCAATCCTACATGGCTACATGGAGGTAATGGAATTTAGGCTGGCCCTGGATGGTTGGTCCAGTGATAGTCACAAAGAGAAAGTACATCATGTGCCGGGGTACTATTCTTTCTACCCCAACAGCATCTGCCTACATGCTGCAGGGGAAGTGGCTGACTGACCCTCAAGGTAGAAAACAAAGGTGTCTGACTGGGGGATCTTAAAGGTCTCTTCCAGCTCTGCAGCCTCATCAGCCTTTACTTACAAAGAAGAAACACAATTTCCACATATTCTATTTGTGAAGTGAATAATAATCATGGATTTTAGCCAGCTAAATCATACTACTACATTGGGGTTGTGCTTGTTTGTTTGTCTTCCTTTATGGAAACTCGTGGTGAACTAGGAAGAAGCCCATGCTGGGAGTCTACAGACCATAGTCCTCACTCCTTTTCAGCCACTGCCTTTCAATAAGCCACTTTCCCTCTTTCAGCCTTAAATTCCTTCTCTGTGAAATAAACGATATGGTCTAAGGTCCCCTTCATCTCTTGAATTTCTGACTTCCCATCACCCAGAAAAAGGTTTACCAAGTTTATACAGAATCATGGCTGCTGATCATAAGACATAGGGGTAGATTTCCTAGGCAGATGGGGCCTCATTACAAACCCCCTTGTTCTGTTAGCATGTCTCCACAAATCTTAATGAACGGTGAAGTTTCGAACTTTTTTTTTTTTTGCTCCTTGGGAGTCATGGGATGGGATTCAATCACAGATGCAATTAGTCCAATTGTTGTCAATTTCCTTGGCTAGGTGAGGATCCAGCCTCTGACACAAGCATGGTGTTCAAAAGAAGCCTCCGAGGCTGAAGCTACAGGGGTACAAAAGTTTATGTGGACTCAGGTCACAAAAAGCAGGAGTCAGAGCCTGAAGCTCATTAGTTCTCCACTGAACTTCTGCCTTAAATAGAAAGGTCCCTTCATAATGAAGTGCTAGATGGCATCCTGAAAGAAACTCAGGAACAACAAACTGTGACAAGACAGTTCTATCTCCTTCATCACCAAATGTTTTCATCTAGCAGCTTGATGACTATAATTTTTTTTTAAAAAAAAAGAAATGTGGCATTACAGTCAATTTTTAAAAAAAGGACTTTGCTTTGGACATTGGGATCAGTCACACGTTGTACGGATTGGAAAGGAACTAATTAACCAAAGAAATCTTACTTTTTAAACTTTTTTAAGGATGGTGTTGTAGAAGAAGGTTAGAGAGAGGCTATTGTGATACAAATATTATTTCAATTAATGGTTACCAACTAAGTAACAGAATAGAATAAAGTATATTTCTAAGTTAGCATGATTATTAATTGGGTAAGAGGCTAAAGAATACCTTTGTGAGAATCTGCCAATAGTGTATTAATCTCTATCATCTATAGCTACATTGCAAATAACACATTATATATGATTTCCTTATGAATATTAAAATATTTATAGCAGCAAAAATGAGAGAGGGTCAGTGGAGTTTATTAAATTTTAAATACTTCTCCACTCTGGCATTATGGAGAGAGTCTATTAGAGTTTGTGATTCTTGCATGATTATTAATTCATTTACTTGGTTAAGCTGATGAGGGTGAAGATATATTTGATCTGAATACACTTGAAAGAACAGACCCAAATTTCATAGAGTTTGTACAAGGGTATACTATGTAGGAAGAAATCCTTTGTTCCTAAAAGATGGGAAATGCCAAAAGGCTCAGCCACTTTTTCTTATATTTGGGGTTTGCATTTTCATACTTATCCTTCCAAAAGGAGGATGCCAGGGGATTATCTATTTTTTGCCAGCTGTAGAACTTCCCCTGAGAGACAGTTCAGCTGGCCCCCTGAGAATAGATCCCGCTGCATATGCTATGCTAATCAGTGGAGCTCCAGGAAGCAAGCTCTATCTTTGAGAGCAAGTGTTACAGAGCAAGTGAGGCCTGTGGTTTTTTATCATCCAGCCTGTTGGTGATTAGGGTGAACCATTTCTTCATGAAAACGTAACAGCTGTGATGTACATGTCACCTACCACCTCCATGGCTTCCCATCAAAAGCTTTGGTTGGCAGGTAGGCCTTGCTGGGAGAGCCACAAAGCAATGATGGCAGGCTACCTAGCGACCTAGGGCAAAAGAGTATATAGATCAAGAAAAAGGTGCCTGTTTCATACATCCACCCAATTTCAAGTCAATAGCTGTGTAAACACACACACATGTGTGTTTACATCTAGGTCTTTGGAAGCATTTGCTTAGCATCTTGAAAACCAAACATTCAGATGATTGATGGAATCTTTCAGCAGTCTATCTGGTTATTTTGGTGACATAGACAAGACTGATCCATAGGACTGCCTGAATGGCGCTCCTCAGCAAGGTCAATCTTCAAAGGTGGTAAAGTGGTCATAAAACACTTTACTGGTTGAAATGAACTCTGAAAATTATAGCCAGTGGAGAGAGTGCAAAGGCCCCACATACTCTTGTCATGGGAAGGCAAGCCAGATCTACTGCACACCTACTGACGTTTCAGCTTCTCTCCAAGAAGAGCCTTAGGGAGAGTTCATTGCCGTAACCAATGCCAACTATCAGGAACCACCAAGATCTGAGAAAAGCTATTTTCAGATCTCTGTGAGCAGTCACATTTAAGGGGCTGGCTCAAGTTCCCATCTGTCACCTGAAGATGGAGGAGGCCTTCCAGAGCCAACTCTTCCACCAGGTGAGAACTTTCCAAGCATCGTAAGGTAATGTCTGAAAGTGGAGGTCTTCCATTTTGGAAAAAAAAAACAAACATCTTTCTGATGAACTAGGCCACTGAATGCTCAAAAAGTTTTATGAGAAAAAGACTCCTCATCTATGTAAAACACTCAGTGGAATGTAAAGAACCTCAGAACTGAACTTGGGCTATAGTCCTAGGCCCTGGAAGTTAATAAAATATATTACTTGGGTATAAAAACACACATGTAAATTTTAGAAAGGAACAGCTCCATGAAAAATAGACGTCACTATGGTTTTTCCCCAATGTGATGTTCATGGGATATCTAAAGTGGATTGTATTATCTCGTCTAAGAGTTGGGAACAATGGAAGAATGAATCCAGACTGATGGCTAGAAAAAAATGGAATGTGATCTTTTGGTAGTATAGCAGCTGATGAGAAGATGTGTAATAAATTCCATACTAGTAAGAATGGACTGTCCTACTGAACTATCAAATCTTATGTTGCTTATTTAGGCAAGGAGGATAACAGAAACTGTTCATTTTTTCAAGCTATTTCAAAACCAGGGATCATTGCTTGTTTATTTCAATGAAACCCACTTGGAATTAAAAAGTGTTTTTCATTCTTGAAGATGACTGATTTTTTTAATGATCAATTTCATCTTTGATTGAATTACAGAAATCTTTTGCCCCAAATTTAGAACTCATCTGATACAAGCTCATAGCTCTTTAGCATTCTACATATTCACTTGACACATTTGGGCTGCCATTTATCCTCCATTCATCAAACAAACCTTTGAGTAGGCAGTTCTTTCTTTTTTTTACAGGATCACAGATTGAGAACTGGAAGGGACCTTGGGGACCAGCCAGTCTACCTCCTCTCCCATTAAAGATGAGGAAACCAAAACATAGAGACTTTCAATAACTCGCCCACTTTCACATGATTGATAAATGTCTGAGGTGAGGTTTAAACCCACGTCTTCCTGATTCCAAGTCTAGTGCTCTAGCCACTGTCGCCATTACTTCTTTGAATAGAAAGTACACTAGGCATAGAGTCAGGACTACTTAAGTTCAAGTCCTACCTTTGACACCTAGCTGGGTATATCACCTAATTTCTCTGACTCTTGATTTTGTCTTTTATAAAATGAGGAAATTGGACCAGATTTGATGTGTTTAGAATATTTTGTCCTCTGGCAGTTGGGAAAACCCCTTCTCAGAAATTCCAGGTTTCACTGAACAAAGCCCACCCCCCATGTCTACTATCTTTTTACATCCATCTACCTCAACTTTACCCCCACTACTAAGGACCCTTTCACTGTGTTCTCTAGAATACCTGTTCTATCATTAATAGTCTTGCTTTCATCTTCAATCTTTTCCAAGGTCCTCCTTAATCTTAGTGTTTTCTCTCTGATATTATTTCCAATTTATCCTGTATATATCTTGTTTGAACATACTGCTTTGCACATCCTCTTTCCTCCCTTAGACCGTGAGCTCCTTGAGAGAAAGGACCGTTGGGTTGTTTTGCTATTTGGGTTTTGTTGGGGGGGAGGATGGTTTACATGTATTTGTATCCCAAGTGCTCAGTACGTTGCCTGGCATGTAATAGGTGCTTAATAAATGCTTGTTGATTCCACATGCTTTACTGAAAAAAAAAATGAAGTCATTCTCTGAGAGTTCCTTCTTTCTCCCTTCTCCTCACTGAATTTCACTCTGATGCCTTTCCCTATTATCTTCTCCTTCACTTTTATGAAGAGGTGAGACCTTTCCCTGTCAAAGCAAAACCCTCTACTTGTACACTTTTGTACACTTGATCCCTTCCTCTCCTGTCTCATCCAGTTGACTGCCCTATCATATTCCCCCCCCATACACATACATATACTCTCTATACATATACATTATATATATATATATATATGTATCTATTCCTCCCCTTTCTTTTCCCCTTTCTTTTCTCTCCCCCACTGCCTCTGTCTCTTGTTCTCTGTTTCTCTCTCTCCTTTTCTGTCTATCTGTCTTCATTCTCTCCCTAGTATATCGAACTTCTTTGACACCTAAAAACATTCCTGGGGCACGTAGATAGCTTAGTTTATAGAGCACTGGTCCTGAAGTCAAGAGGAGGTGAGTTCAAATCTGACCTCAGATGCTTAACACAACCTCAATTGCCTCACAAAAGAAAAACAAAATAAACTCCCATGACTTCCTGATCCTTAACAAAGCTTCACTTCATTTGGTGGCACCATCTCTGCTTCCTTTTGTCTGCTAGCAATCCTCATCTTAGCTAAACTGCTTGTGGCTATCACTTGAAGCTGTCCTTAGTCTGGTTTCCAACCCCATAATTCAACTGAAACTGTTCTCTCCAAAGGCACTGGTGATCTTTCAATTACCAAATCTAATGGCCTTTTCTCAGACCTCATTCTAACTGACCTCTCTGCAGCCATCGACATTGTTGAACATTGCTTTCTCCAGGATCCTCTCTCCCTTTTAAATTTTCACCATGCTATTCTTTTCTGGTTGTCCTACCTGTCTGACCAGTGCTTTGCAGTGTCCTTTGCTTGTATCTTCAATTGGGTTATGAGCTCTAACTGTGACTTCCGAATGGGCCCTGTCATTTTCTGCTTCCAGATTATCTCATTCGGTGCTCCCATCAAGAGCCATGGGTTCAGCAGCAGATTTATATATCTATCCTTCATCTCACTCTTGAGTTTCAATCTCACAACACCACCTTGGTCTTGGATATCTTGAACTGGATGCCCATTAAGCACGTCAAACTCAATAGGTTCCCGCAAACCTTCCCTTCTCTCTTCCTGTCAAGAGCACCACCACCTTCACAGGATCCTGGACTCATACCCTTGGCTTCATCCTCAACTCCTTCCTCTCATTTTGGTCAAAACTTGTTCTTTTGTCTTCATGCGTGTCACATACTTTCCTTTCTCTTGACTTATATAGTCTCTAATTACTTCACATACAGATTACCACGATAGTTTTCTGTTTATTAGCTTCCCTGAAATTTCTCCCTACTCCAGTCCATCTCCCACTCTTCTCAAACTGATCTTCCCCAAGTACAGATCTGACCACGTTGCCCACACACCTCCAACACCAATGTTTTTTCTATTATCTTTGAGAGCAAAAGTCGAATCTTCTGGATTTGAAAGCTTTTCTTGATCTTCTACCTTTTTAGTCTTCTTAGACCTTATTCCTCTCTGTCTACTCTGCAACCCAATGACATTAGTCTCCTTCCTGTTTCTTGAACATGGCATTTCATCTTTGTACTCACTGTCCCTCAGGCTCAAAACTTGATCCCTCCTGGCTTCTCTTCCAGTCTTCCCTGATTTCCCTCAAGCCTACATTCAAACCCCATGTTCTGCAGGAGATATTGTCCTATTCTGTCCACTACCAATGACTTCCCTCTACGATTAAATTGTAAAGATGTTATGTGTACATAATTGCTTCCAGGATATCTCTTCAATTAGAATGTGAGCTTCTTGAGGGTAAAGGCCATGTTTTTTTTTTTACCTTTCTTTGCATCTTCAACACTTGTCATAGTGCCTAGCACATAGGTGATGTGTACTAAATGGTTCTTGAAGCATTTGTGTCAACTATTTGAAACCCATGTGTGAGCTCTATCAAAATCTATATAAGTATGGATTATATTTCAAGATCCAGGTTATGATAAATTGGGGATGAATCTTCCCATTCTCCCCCAAGTCTGACTGCTTTCCCTTTCACGTCCAACCATTGACTACGCAGCAGATGAGTGAAATCCAGGAATCTGCATTATACCTCCAACTAGCATACTACCCCATTTGCCAATATGTGTTTGGAAAGCACAAGCTGCTGTCCTCACTATGACCCAAGAACAATTTCCTACACTGCCCCCCAACATTTTGCTCCATCTGCCATAATTGGGTAAATATAATATAAAATACTGTATTTCTTATTGCCATCTACTTTGAGGTAATTAAAAATATATGTTTTCACAGAAAATTGAACAGTGATGTTAAAATTGACAGAAGTCAACAGAGAAAGGGAATTTGTGCTCAATAGAAATCAGAACGGTCTTATAGACAATCTAATTGGCATTATCTGAATAGGACTGGCTATTGTTTTTATTCAGCTGTCATCAGAATACTGATTATATATGGAATATGTCTTTGTGAAGTCCAAACAACTCTTGATTTTCTCAATTATACAGGGATGTTAGCCAGTTTACAAATTAACCATGCCCCTTGCTAATCATTCACTTTCACCCATTAACTGCCTTCTTGCAATTTCCTTGCTTGTGAGCACACTTCCATTTGGATGGTGGTGGAACAAGATGGGAGCACAGAAAAGCACTGAACAGCAACATAAATATGTCAATTCTGAATTATTTGTTGAAATGAAAGACAGGCTGGAGAATTGGGGCTCTCTTGGTTCTCTCTTTCTTTCACTGTCTTCTCTTCCTTCATCAAGAATTACTATAGATATGGATCATGCTATATTTTTTTCAAGCACCTTTATTTGTTAGGGCTTCATAAGTTTGTCACTTATCTTCCACAACCACCTTGGGAAATGAGCTGATAACAATCTCATTTTGTAAGCAAGGAGAAGTTAAAATAACCTATCTAAGGCAATCTGGCCCTTCAAGGGTAGAAGCTGCCTCCTGGGGCCCACTGTGCTACTCTCTTACTTGATAATCATTCACCGTCTTTCACATTGAGGTAGCCTTGCAGAACATTGAGGATACAGAGGTATGACGGTTTACTGAAGATTGTTCTAACGTCACTCTCCCTAAGGTCATGCACTCACCTTCTTCTCAATCGACAATCTGCTAAACCACAGGATATTCTCAATCACCTACCACTGATACACCCTATCCTTTCCTGACTAAACCTTAGTCAGCCTTGGAAATGAATTAGTCTTTAAAAAAAGAAAAAAAAGGAAACTAATTATAAGCCATAGTCAAATGCTGTTTGATGATTGGGAAAGCACTTTACAGACATACCTTATCTCACTGGATCCTCACAATCCTGGGAGGTAGGTGCTATCGTTAGCCCCACGTTACAGCTAAGGAAGCCAAGACTTCAGAGGTCAAGTGACTCGCCAATGGTTATACAGTTTGTAAGTGTCAGAGAGGTTATACAGTTTGTAAGTATTCAAAGCCAGGTCCTCTTGAGTCCTTCCAAGTCCAGCTCTCTAGACAACACTGAATAGAATGGGAAAATACACCTTAAGGATTTAGTGCTGATACTATGCTAAACACTGGTTAGACAAACAGTAAAGTGAGACAGTTCCTGTGCTCAAGAAGCTCACAGCCTAATTGTGTGTGTGTGTGTGGGAGACCATTATATATAGGAGAGTTCCCCTGTAGGGCAGATAGAGGCCCATTGACCCTTAAAGACCAGTGGTAAGGCAGATGGCAAGACCCGGTGTCCATGGACTAACTTCAGGGATAAGACAAAAGGGGGTATGCTTCTCTTGTAAATTGGTATTAATGTTGCATAAATTGGTATAAATATCTCTCCTATAAATTGGTATTAATTCAGTGGGTACATGACAGAGACTCTTCTTCAACTTGCCCCCTTTTGTAAGCTGAAACTTTCCCTTAAGGATTTATATGTAGTAGTGAATGTTCATCAGGCAAATAGCTTTTGTGTTTTCATGGACAAATCTTACTCTGGAAGAACTTTGAATAATCATTCATAGTAGAGGCAGCTAGGTTGCTGGTATCATCTTACTAAACAAAAATCAAATAGTGTATCTAAAAAGACAGCTTATGGTGGCCAAAGAGAAGGGTTTCTCCCAGCTGAAAGGGAAACTGAGCTACTATGAGTTGAGTCACTGAAACCAAACATTACACATCGTCTGCCTCCGTGAAAAGAATGCTGCCACTGAGGAAGGGGTGGCTCTTCCAAATGATCAGAGGGAACATTTTTATACAGAGGTTCATTGGGCCAGAGCCAGAAGGCCCTTATAGGCCATCTAGTCCAATGGCTTCATTTTACATATGAAGAAACTGAGCTCTAGAGAAGTGAAATTATTTGTCCAAGGGCACCCAAGTAGGAAGTAGCAGAGGCAGAATTAAACTCAAATTTTTCTTATTCTAAGGCCAACATGTAATTAAGCACATGCTTCCTCTCTACATAGATCACCTTATATAGACATACTGGTTTAATTAAATTGGATTTAAAACCTAATGGAATAAAAGAAAACCATTTATTTTCTGTTCATGTGTTGATATGAATATGTGCATTTGGGGGGTAGAGGGATCTACACAAGGCAAAATAACCAATTTGGAGGGGGAAGTTTTTCTGCACTGAATTGACAATACAGAAACATACCATAAGTTCCCTGTGGTGCTTGGATGAGCCACAGAAACAGATATGTTGGGGAAGCTCAAAAATAATAGCTTGGTCAAAACCCAACACAGTTAGCAACACCTTCGATGAAAAACGCAGCTCTAAGAGAAGACTCCAAAGCCCATCCACAATTGTCAACTCTCTTTCCACCTCAATATACCTGCATGTAAAAATAAGACAAAGTGAACGTTATTTTTGCAAAGCTGACTGCCTTAACAACCTAACAAAGGCTGGTTTCCAGCTCAAGCCTGTGTCTACATGACAGAAAATTCCCTGTGGGATCAACCAGAAGGTGCAGCTGGAGCTTAGCATCTTGTCTACCCAATCAAACCAGAACTTCCTAAATGGAAGGTTTTCTTGGACTATGTGGGGGAAGGCCCTCAGTTCAGTTGCAATATGGGCAAAATTCTAGTCATCGTTTGGCTGCTCAGCCTTCCGATCTCCTTCCATTCCTGTACTTAACATCCTAGGCTACTCTAGATGGCACATCACAGAGAAGATGGTACGTCTAGAGAGGTTGGAGGGCACTGTAATCGGCCAGCCAATCGATCAATCCCAAAGCCTTTATCTATGTGCCAGACATTGTGCCAAGCCTTGGAGATACAGACTAAGGTGAAAAACAAAACCGCACCAAAAACCACAGCCCTGCAATCAAGAAGCTTACTTCATTCATTTTCCTTTAGATGGTGTTGTATCCTCATTTTCAAATTCCAGAGACAATCAATGCAAAGAATCAAGAGACCAAAAATGTTCATTCTGCTCTTTTTATTTCCTTAGATTCCTTTTTTTTAAAAAAGACCTTTCTTTCCTAATCAAGGGACTCCACTTATCTAAGTGGCAAATATCTGAGAACTTCTGGAGAAAGCCCTGCCTGGTCATCTGCAAGCCTGATTCTGAATATGTTTTTGGCATTTCTGGGGCCGGGCAAGTACAGAGGGAGCATCTCTGCTTGACTGCTTAACTACAGAATTTCCTGTTGAGAAGCACAGCATTCACGTGGGATTTTTCCTTTGTGAACCCCAAACATTACAGGCTCCTTAGAAAGGATTCTTCACATCTGAAGGTTTTCATTCCAATGGAGGCCCACAAGACGACTTGGTAGGTGGCTGGGTAGTCTTAGCACGATTCACAAGTGACAGGAAGCTATTGTCCCCGGTCTGAAGGGACCCATCTGAAGTTGTTTATCCTGCAAAAATTCCTCTGGGACATTGCCCCTGTTGCTGAATGAATCCTGGAGAGTGTAATCAGCAAGTTTGCCAGCAGGGATTGCATTGTGACTCCCAAAGTGAAGACATCAAACAAAGAAAAGGCTGTGTTTTGTCAGAGATGATATTTGGAAAGTTGGTACAAGATATCTTTGTAGGTCCAAAAGGTTTTTGCAAACTGATTGCATCCTTTAAAATACCAGGCCTTTGGAGACCTTCTTAAAACTAATTAATCAACTTTGCAAAATGCACAGGCTTCTTCTGAGCAGTACCCACAATCCTGCCACCTTGGGGAATCATTTTCTTGTTTTCCCAATCTAATTATTGTACCTCTAAATAGAAGGTTTGTTATTATACAAGCTGATTAATTAGATGTGTTATTTCTATATCAGGTAAGAAATCACCAAAGGATTGATGATAAGCTTAAGAAATCAAGTAAGACTGTCGAAGGCAAAATGCAATTACTTCCCAATTCAAAAGCCATTTGACATATTTAAGAGATTAATAAAAACATTCAATGTTGTTAAGAAAAATAATTAGAATTTCTAAGGAAGGAATCAATATGTTTATTTGATATAGCTGAATAGTAGTTTTCAATGATATGCATATAAATTAAGAGGTTGCATCTTTTTTGGTGAAATGTTTTACTAAAGTCTTTTTTTAGTACTTTTCCTTGGCAATGTGTCTGGGTCCTCTCAGATAAGACCCATTATATAAACTGTGGGGCGAGTAAGGAATTGAAATCAGATAGAAAGTTCTTTTCTTTTCTTTTAAAAAAATAATAATAGCTTCTTATTTCTGAAAATACATGCGGAGAGAACTTTCAACATTCACCCTTGCAAAACCTTGTGTTTCAAATTTTTCTCCCTCCCTTCCTCCCCTACCCCAGACAGTAAGTAATTGAATCCAAACTAGGTTAAACAAAATAGGTTAAACAACATGTGCAATTCTTCTGAACATATTTCCACATTATAAAGTTCTTTTGTTGGGATTTTTATCTAAATACTCACGTGAGGTTCACAAGTTTCCATTGTTTTTCCAAATAGTTCATGAATGTAAATGTTCTTTAGGTTAAGATTTCTGGACTCTGAGTCATTAAATTATATTTGAAAAGGCGTATTAGTCTGAGTTCATTAGGGGAGCCGAATGGAAGATGACGCACAAGGCTTGCCAAGTTCTTGGTATGTGATACTTTTGATCCAGGTGATAGGTGATCCAGGGCCTGAACTTGGGGTTTGACACTTCAGAGTTTACAAAGCCTTTTACCTGTATTATCTCTTTGGACCTACCTAGCAACCTCGGGAGGCAAATGTTTCTATTATCCCTGTTTTACAGACAAGGAAAGTAATTCTGCGAGCAATTAAGTGGCTCATCCAGGGTCATACTGCCAGTAAATGACTACAGTAGGGTTGAACTCAAGTCTTCCTGACTCCAAGTGGAGAGAACACTTTCTCCATTATGTCAAGCTGTCTCTGAATGAGCAGAGAAAAGAGGAGAGATGAAAAATGATACAGAAGTCAAATAGCAAGAGCTTAGCTTAGCACAACCATAGAAGAAGTTTTGAGCATCACACAAACTGAGTACGAGTCAGATCTGCAGTGTCATCCATCATGGGAAAAGCCACCAATAGATTCAACTGTAGCTAAAAGGATATCCTGACAGTAATATTGACAGTAATATTTCCATTTGCTCACAATCGGAGCTTTTCCAGAGCATGGTGTTCAGTCTCGACCACCCCTTTGGAAAAGGGATATAGAGAAATGGAAGTTGGTGCAGAGAAGAGGTGAGGAAAGTGAACAACTGGTCTCGTGTGGTTAAATGAAGAGGTCATTTAACAGGTACAAGGGAGTCTCTATTGCTTTTCTTACACTGATACTCTTTTGAAAAGGTTTTTTAAAAAGGTCTGATTATTGTTTTCAAGGTATATAGATGACAGTCAAATAAGATAAAAAAGGACTGCTATTTTTTTTAAAAGCAGAAACTAGACTTTTACAATTGCTAGGAAGTTCCAGTAATGACAGTACTAGATCTTCTGAGAGGTGGTGGAGCCTTTGGCCCAGCTGATTTCCAGAAATTTGTCTAGCCCTCTTCTCTGAGCAGATTGAAGCACGGCTACCAAAGCCCCTTTGCTTGATCTTCCCCAAGCATAGCATGTCCTCTCCAATGCCCTTCACTCCTTCAGCATATGGCCTGCTACCTTCAGAAACTTTCTCTGACCTTCCTGACTCCGTGTATTCTTGTAGCAGTGACTTTGCCCACTTCCACTCTACTCAGCCCTTGGGTATTGCACTCTGCAATAGAAACCAGTCTAGTGAATCTGCCCTTCCTAACCAGACTGCAAGTTCGTGATGACACAGATTTTGTCTTTTGAATCTCTTACAGTAGCTAGCCAGTGCTTAGAGAAATATTTCATCAGCTCATGGCTCTAGATCTGAAGGGGCCCTTAGAGGCTATCTAAATATAAGTAGCTCATTTTACAGGTGAGTGAACAGAGGTCATGAGAAAGAAGTAAAGTGACCGAACCGATGCCATTCAAGTAGGAAGCATCTGAGCCTAGATTTGAACTCGGGTCTGACGACTTCTCTTTCAGTGTTCTTTCCATGACATCAAGCTGCCTCACTCTGTTGACTGACTAACTGCTCAAATAGACTACGTCAGTCTAGATGATTGAGACTCTCACCTGCCTTGGAGGCAGGGGGCTGATTCCTTCCGGCTCCACGAGTCGGTGATTGTCAGGAAGAATTAGTTGCACTGAGAAATTGGCAGCACAGGCAACTTTTTGCAGTAGACAGATTGGGCTGGCAACAGGCAGAGACCACAAAGGAGAAGGCTTTTCTCTCCTCCGGCCCCAGGAGTATGTGGTCCAGTGGCCTTTGGAGTTAAAAGGAGAGGAGCCAGCTGATTCTGTGTCTTTCATCAATTAATTTCATAAGGTTTAGAAATCCCACTTTATTTTCCTAATGCCAGAAATCCCAGAGGTTGGCAACCTTCTGAAAGAGATGTGCCAAAGTGCCAACTGCTTTCGATTAGGCAGGCTGTCGGGGAGTGGAGGCTGCTGGGACGATGCTGGGCATTAAGCGAGGAGTTTGGGGGGAAAGGGTCAGCGACATTGAATGAATTCCAGCCCTAGAATCCGAAGGGGAAGAGTGCCACCAGGTCTTAGGGTTAGTGGTGGCTCTCCATGGTAATGGGAGGAGAAGAGATCGATCCCGGTAGGGACACTCTGCTCGAGCAACAAAGAAAATGGGCCTAGCTAGAGCGTGTGGTGGATGAACATGGGGGATTTGCTCTGAAGTATTTCAAGCTTTTTCTAATTTTTTTCCTTATGGTGGCCATCATATCATAGAAACTGGGGGGGAAATAATCCATTTTCTATTTTCCAGGAAGAAACAAATAATGCATCACCTTTCTTTAAGGGGCTATATCTCTTTTCTATATTTTATCCAAGAAATTTGTGTTTTTCACAGCCTAAGAATATGGAGCTAAGTGATATAGTAAACAGAGCACTGAGCCTGAGCTCAAATTCAGCTTTGGACATTTACTAGCTGTGTCATCCCCTGCAAGTCACTTTACCTCTCTTAGTTTTCTTGACAATAAAATGGGTATTGGGGCAGCTAGGTAGCTCAGTGGTTAGAGCACCAGCCCTGAAGTCAGGAGGATCTGAGTTCAAATTTGACCTCAGACACTTCCTACCTGTGTGACCCTGGGCAAGTCACTTACCCCCAATTGCCTCAGCAAAAAAACAAAACAAAACAAAACAAAAAGACAATAAAATTGGGTATAATAAAAGCACCTATCTTACAAGGGTTATTAGGAGAATAAAATGAGATAATATTTTTAAAGCATTTAGCACAGTGCTTGGCACAGAGTAGGTACTATATAAATGCTTATTCCCACAACAGAAACTACCCTTCAGTCTTATGATTAGTATGAGAGTTCAGGCTAAGAGATCTTTAATTATTGATGAACGTCTGTTTTGGGGGGAGAACTGGCAACTGTGGGACCTGGATTTCCCCATAGACCACAGTTTGCAGCCTTTTGGGGGGGGGATATAAGCACCTGGTATATTAGCACTGACACAACAGGGC
>JAJPUD010025690.1:0-17273 GCA_023553655.1 Myrmecobius fasciatus
CCCCCCCTCCTCACCTGCGGCAGGTGCAGCTGGAGGCCCTCCTTGGGGATGGGCTGCCGCGACGGCGTCTGGTCCAGCTGCATGTGGAAGAGGCAGGCCAGGGCCGACTGGGCGGCGCGCGCTTTGGCCAGCTTCTTGTTGCGCCCCGAGCCCTCGAAGTTGTGTCCGTCCACGGCCACCGACATGACGAAGTTCTTGGCGTGGCTCTCGCCGCTCTCGGACAGGAACTCGTACTTGAGGCCGGGCCGGAGCTCGTTGAGGATCATCACGGGGTTCTTGCCGCTGGCCGACGGGTAGGGGATGGGGAGGGGCAGGGGCGCCTGGATCAGGGCGCTGGGCACGGGGGGGCACGGGCACGCCGTAGTCGGCGCCGGGGCCGAAGCCGCCGTCCCCGTTGGATCCCAAGTAAAAAGGCGCGTCGGCCTGGATGGGCGTCTCGAAGCCGTTGAAGAGCGTGTCGGGGAAGTCGGCCTGGTCCGAGGTGAAGTCGGTGTTGACGGACAGGGTCCTGCCCATGGCCAGGTGCGCCTCGGACGCGTTGGGGAACTGCACGAAGGAGCGCAGGGCCTTCTCGGCCGCGTGCAGCTTGGCCTTCTTCTTGGTGGGCCCCGAGCCTTCGAAGGCCTGCCCGTTCACCTCCACGGCCATGACGAAGACGGGCGCGTGCACGGGCCCGGTCTGCGACAGCAGCTTGTACTGCAGGCCCGGCTTGATCTCGTTGAGCTGCATCAGGGCGTTCTTGGGCAAGATGGGCCCGGGGATCTTCTTCCTCCTCTTGAGGCGGAACTTGGGGTGCCCGTTGGTGCCGTCCTCCAGGGGCCTCTTCCTGCCGGCGCCGCCGCCCCCTCCGTTGGCGAGCTGCCCGGCCTCGCCGCCGCTCTGGGGCCCGCCGTCTTTGGGCGAGACGTTGTCCAGGTTGCGGTTTTCCTTGACCTCGGCGCTGCTGGAACCTGCGGTGCCCAAAAGAGTAACTTACAACGCCTTCGTTGTAGGACCTTGTAAATGCAAAATTTACAGATTCCTTCATCTCTCTTTGGAACCGGTTAAGTGATGTGTGCTCCCCAAGTCTCCTGGCCCCCGCCCCCGCCCGGGCCTAGCTGGGAATAAGGGACAGGATCCAGCCTTTGGGGAACCACCCAGGGAAGGGGGGCGGGCCTCCGAATGCAGGGGCCGGATGCGGCCATATTGGCCCAGAGTCTAACTCGTGGGATGAATTGAGCCCGCCTCCAGGAGACTCTAGAATCACGCCCTGGGGCTCACTGGCCTTGCAACTGTACGTATAGGGGCTCCTGTGACTCGGCTCACCCGCTGGTGCCCCTTATTTTGGGCAGCTCTGATCCAGGGAAGAGGGGGGCAGGCTCCCCAAGGAGCGCCGCTGAGCTCTGGCTCGCCGGGGCGCTTCCTTGAGGAGCCCTCCATCTGCCAATGGCACAGAGTAAATGGGACGGAGAGTCCCTCCAGCAGACAGCGCGGGCAAAGCCCCGGAGTGATGCCCCGAGAAATGTGGCACTCTGCCTCTTTCTCCTCAGCTTTTAATACATTCCCAGAGACATCCTGGGGGGCCTGGGGGGCTCAGGATGGAAAGCTGGCATTCAGCCCCCCAACAAATCACTAAGCTCTTGACAAAGGGAGGATTATCTTGGTTTCAAAATTCCCCTAAGTAAGTTTACTTATAGCTTATTTTAAAAGATGGGGGAAGATTCATTTTTCCTGTCCTGGATAAATTTGAGTCAGGATTTACCATGGAGCACATGGGGAAGTGCTTAGGAAGATTTCCAATCCCTATGGATTTAAAAGGGGAGGCCCCCAAACTTTCCAAAAACCTCAATACATCTAAAAATCACAATCAAATTTTTAGGTGGCCAAGGCAAGCTGCCATTTTGGGCATCTCCTCTCCTTCAGAACGAGGGCGTTTGCGTCAGCCCGTCCAAAAGCCAACCCTCACTCTAGGTCCTGGGCCACAGCCCCCAATCGTCCCCTTTCAAGAGCGCTGATTTCCAGGGGCAGATTCATTTTGATAATTTCTCAAAAGCTCCCTTTTACACTAACCCAAGGGGAAGGCTGCGGGCCAGGGGGAGAGTCTGAGCAGCCACTACAACTGCCTGAAAAGGGCCTTTTCCCACCGCCCGCGGGGCACACACACACCACTTCTCCCAGTTGACAAAGCTGATGGAATTGCGATTAAATTTTCATTTATAACATCCTCCAGCAAAAGCTCGATAGGTTACTCCTTTTGGTGCTCAAAAAACAAGGGAGAGAAACAGAGCCAGAATGGAGATTTAGAGACAGACACAGGACAAAGAGCATGGCGTGCGCAAATATCGAGGGCACAGGGTGGCAGGGGTGGCTCTCGGGGGGAAGCACAGCCGTCCCGGTGAGAGTCAAGCTTACCATCTTGCTGGCACCCAGCAAACCTGAGGCGGGGTGGGAGAGGACTCAACGCAAATTGGGGTGGAACCAGGGCTGGCCCGGGAGGGTGTGGACAGGGCAACCATTTCCATGGCATATCGAGAAGAAATGAACACTTCAATAATTCATATGATTTTGCCATTTAATGGACTGGTCCCCAAGAGGGCACGTGGGCAAGCCAAAGCAGTTCCTGTGATCTGCTTCCCTTCCTATTGACAAAGACAAGTGCAAACTTTCGGGGAGGTTGAGGCAGGACTCTGAGGGGAAGCTCTTCAGAGGGTAAGGGGGGCCCTGGGCCTGCCTCCTCCAAGCATGTTCCCAAGAGCGGGCAGGGAAACAAAGCTCCTCACCCCACAGAATTCTCCGGTCCATTAAGGAGCCATTTTTAACTTTGTAATGGACAGCCAACCACCCCCTCCATGTCTCTGTCCAAGTAAAGTGGGCAGAAGAGGCCCCCACTCTCCTATCTGAAGCCTTTCCACAGACTTTGGGGGGATTCTGCTTCTCAGGTCACCCCAAATCTGGGCTTAGGTGAAGCCCTTCCAGGACAGCTGAGGGAGGGGGAGGAACGGGCGACTCCTCAGAGTTCCCTCCGTCATGGAGCTGGTCAGCCCTCCTCCAAGCGTCCCTGAGCCCAAACCAAAGCTTAGAGGGACCGAGCTGAGACGCGGACCCCCAAGGGGGTTGGCTATGTGGGCAAGGTCCTGACCAGGGCCGTACTAGTGAGGGCCTTCGGCAGTCTGAGGGTTCCTGGAAGAGCGTGTGCAAGAGAGCTGAAAGTGAGAGCAAATTGGGGGGCCCTCAGGCTGGATTGTCATAAAGGGGAGCAGCCTTAATGGCAGAATGGTCCTTATTGGGGAGCTGCCCACTTCTGGGGAGCCCCAAACAGACACCAATCCTACACCCAGAGAATGTCATCAAGCAGGAAAGAGAACATTTCAGAGCTAAATAGGGGCCCTGAAAGATGCTCGATGTGACAACAATGTGGGACCCCTGAACACGCAGGGGAGAGGGGCTGCCACAGAGCCCAGAGCACCTGGCCTGGAGTCAGAAAAGCCTGAGTTCAAATCCACCCTCAGATGTTTACTGCTTGTGGGATCCTGGGCAAATCACTTAGCACCTGCTTGCCTCAGTGTCCCCATCTGTAAATAGGGATCACAATAGCATCTGCTTCACAGGGTTGATGTGAACACTGAATTAGAGAATAATTGTAAAGCACCTAGCAAAGTGCCTGGCGCATAGTGGGTGCTTTAAAAAATGCTCGTTTCCTTCTTCCCTGGGATGTGCAGCCCCAGCACATAGGGAATCGCCAACAGTGCCCCACTTATAATCCCAGAAAGGAGGATACGTGAGATGACTCGATAACAACATGGTGGCTCCCAGACCTAGCATGTCTTTGTCAGACACCGTCACGGAGGAGCCGGACACTCCCCACCAGGGCAGCCAGCTCTGCCAAGAGGAGATGGGATGAGCAAAGAAGGATGCCCACTCCTTGTAGCCACACTGTCTCCTAAAAGAGCGCTCCTCTTCCTCAGATCTACGCTGGTTCTGTCCCCATCAGTCAACAGGAAGTCTCCTTGAGGACCTCCAGGTAGGAGCATCATGGAGCCCAAAGCTGCCTTATTAGACAGAAAAGACCCTCTGGCCAGCACTCTTAGTATTTAACCTTGCCTGCCCCACTCAGCTGCTAGTTCCTTGGGGACAAGAGGTAGCAGGCAGCCTCCCGTGCCATAGGCCTTGTATGCCAAAGGTGTCCAATAAATGGGGAGAGAATTTTGGAAAGAGCTGGGAGGGATAATTTGCACAGACTACTTTTCTGTAAATCACGTCAAGAGCAGCGGCTTTCCTGGAAACAGAAATACTGAAAGAAGAACCCAGGCTCGGCAGGATCCCGCACCCACAAAGCGGTTCTGTCTGGGGTACGTGGTGCAGTGCATGTGGGCCAGCTGACATCCAGAGCCGGCGGGGGCTTCCTTGGGGTGGCAAGCACAGGGGCCGGGTTGGGTCTCACTGAGTCTGAACTAACCTTCCTTCACACCCTCGGCCTTCTCGCGCCTCCTCCAGGGTCTCCTCAGTGGCTCGCTGGAAGGAGACCCACGGTCAGAAGCCACCCTGCCGGTGCCCGAATCCAGGGGCACAGCCTTCCAGGGAAGGGCCCTCGTTTGGAGGAAATTCTCTCAATGAAACTTCGATTTCCTAAATTCTCCAGTGCAACAGATAGACGTCTCCTCCCTGAAATCAGGGACATTTGCTAAAACAAATGAGTTGGGGGCAGGCCCCCAAGTCAGACTCAGTGGCTCTTGTCCTGCTCTTCCCCAGGTAACATCGAGGCCGGCCCGTGGCACTCAGTAAGGGTCTGTGAGATCGGCCTGAGCTGAGCCGACTTTTGGCTTCTCCAGGCTTGGACCCTCTCATTCTTGATTACGTGACATGTTAAAGACAGGGCCATCGAGACCACCCTGAAACCAGAAGGGACTCCGGGGAAAGCTCACTCTGAGACCTAAGCTAAGTTGCAGCAGGAGCCAGGAGCTCCCTCCTGGGACTGGAGCAACACTAATCCCAAATGAGACAAGACCAAGGACTCTCCACTCTGAGGCACCCAGCAGCCGGCCAGGCAAGCCTCTGAGCCTCGAGTGCACCAATGGACCCGAGGCCCCCTCGTCCTAATGGCTTTACTCATTCCAGACAGGGCTAGAAAGCCTCTGGGACAATGGCTCCAAAAGCAAAGAGCCAGAAGGACATGGAAGCTCGCAGCTGTGCCCAAAGGTACAAGGGGAACACGCTTCCTGGGTCTGACCCGAGACATGGCTTCAGCCAGCCCATGGCGAGGCTGGGAGCGGGCGCCTTTGCCCTGGCAAAAAAAAAAACACTGGGATTGCACCAGGTCAGAGGAGGCACGTTCACTTCCCCTGAGTCTGCTTGAGGAACCCCAGCTGGGATTCACCGCCACCTGCAGGGGGATGACCTGGATGGGGAGGGGGGGGGGGTTACCTTTTATTCAACAGACAGAAAAACAATCTTTTCTCAGTTCATTTTATTAAATATGTATGTAGTCAGTGCCGGGAGGAAACATTAGTACATTTACAATTCTTCGGATGTTGCTAAAAGAGGTCTCATCCCTGTGACTCAGTGTACCTCCTCCGGACACAGCTAAACATACAATATACACGTGTGCACACACAATACACACACGCACCCAAATGTTTACAATACACAAAATGCATATACACACAAACTCACAAACGAATACATCCACTCACAACCCACTCACATACATGCACATATGTATGTTCCCATACATAAACTCCTACATTCACACACACACATACACATGCTCTCACACATATACAGTCCTACATTCACACATATACTTATACACATGCATACACAAACACACAGTCAGATATATACGTGCACACATTTACACACTCACATATACACTCACATACACATTTACCTATACATCACACATATACATATACATATGCACTCACGATCCACTCACACACAATTCAAACACACACACACACACACACACACACACACACACCCTGAGTGTCCGCTGATGGCTGTGCACGCATGTGTGTGAGGGCATGTTTATGTGAGGACATGGGAGTCGTGAAGCCTGACTGGGCCAGGTAAAGGTCACTTCCAGGCCAGCGTCGCCCTAGCCTTCAGGGCCCATTCCAGCTCCCAAAAGCTTCCTGCCAGCCCAGTCTCTTTGGATGTGCCGGATGAACCCTCTATTCTATTCCTTATTAGGGAGGCAGTACTGAAGCTCTGAGATGGATCATGGACTGTCCATCTAATTCCTGGAGGCAAAGATGGGCGTCTTCCCCTTGGCTAAACCTAAGAAAAGCCCTTAAATACGAGCGATGTTTTGGAGACTTCTTTGTCGGGACCCCGCTCCCCACCGACAAGGGCTGCCCCACCAGGCCAGGCGCCCGCCACTGCTCACAACCCCAAGGTCGCAGCTGCTGGGGGAGGGGGCTCATGTGTGTGTGAATCTGTGGGAACCGGTGATTCTACTGTGCTCAAACTTGGATCTGATGGCTTTGGGGGAACTGGGATCCTTTCGTTAGCAAGAAGACATTAAAACCACAAGAAACATGCCATTCGTGGATAAAAGCAGACTGGCTGCACCATTTCCAAATCATTTTCCTTAAACTGGTCTTGTATGTAAGCTTATAAAGATAAAAAAGCTCCTCTAAGGAAATGAACGAGTTTGACAGTATAGAGACCTAAATCTTACTCATATTTTCTTCATCATCTATATCCATGGTGAAACACTTTGGCTGGTTTCTTGACTGGCGGAGATGGCTTCTGTCTGAAAGACAGCAAGAAAATTGAGCTTAGTTATCTGTCATAGGAGTTCCCTTTTACAAGAAAGCAAGCGATGTGTTATTATTAACCTGAGAGAAAAGCAATTTGGACAACGACCGTAGGTGTTGAAATCTACCACCCAAGAGAAGTCCCGGCCACGAAATGCCCGCCTCGGACCTGGTCTCCTGTCGGGCGGCTCGCCCCTGCCACCTCTCCCTCTCCACCTCCTATTCAGGGCCCTTGACACACATACCCAGGACTCCTTCACCTGGTCCGTGAGGCGATCTGGACTGAAACAAACTATACTTAAATCTTCACCACCCTTTGTTTCTCTTTCTAATGATCATTATGGCTTTCTGCTTTTAGAGGAGGGCCCCTAGTTCCAACGGGCCGGTCCTTCCCATGATCCTCTGTGGTCATCCACAGACGGCACCCCGACTGTCTGAGCTGCCCACAGTGACTTCTTGTCACCTCTGCTTCCTAGCGCCTTTTTCTTCTCCATGAGGTGAGGGAAGGCTCCAGTACCACCCTCTCCATGAAGCTTTTCCTGACCCCCCCCCCCAGCCCCAGCTGCCTTTGGATCTGAGTCAGTTCCTTTTACGTTTGCTATGGATATGCTTATTCCCACAGTTGTCTCATTGAATGTCAAAGCCTCACGGGCAGAGATTGTTTCACTCTTTGCACCCACAGCCTTGGCCCTTGGCGCAGTCCCACAGTGCCGGACACACAGTAGGTCCCTTATACGGGTAACTTATTGACAGATTGATATTCCCCAAATCCATGCGCTGGAGCAACGCAGTAGGAACGAGAGTCAGCCGCACGCAACACAGAAGAACTGGGCGTGGGAAGCCGTTCTTCTGAAATAAGTCATTTTCTTCCAACGCCTAGCAGAACAAAATCAAGCCTTGCCAGAGTAGATACTGACCAGAACTAAGCCCCCTCCTCATCGGCCCCAACAGCACAAAAAAATGATGGGAGATCTAGGAACACTTCCCACCGCTCTCCATTTTCAGACATCTTTAAGTCTCCCCCGTGAGTTTCACGTATTTCCTTAAGGCAACAAATGGACACTAACAGAAGGAAACCTTTATCCCATGAGCCAGGGACCGGGACTCGATAAGATGGCAATGGATAAAAGAAGGAAGAGCCCGGAAGGCGCCTCAAATGCTATCAAGCCGCCATTTCAGAACCAATGCTTTGCCCTCGCCCAAACTGCCGCCAGTATCAGTGTTAGATTTCTCCTGTTATTTCTGTGACAGTGATCTTCATAAGGGGAAGAAAGAACTGTCACCGTGTAGCCAGAAAGGAACTAACTGCCCTGTTTGGCTAAAGACACTGGGGACAGTCCGACTGCTAGCGGGAGTCGGTGTCCTGACGATCCCCAAGACCCTCCACCCAATCCCAGGAAGGGCAGACTTGGGATGAAGGCGTGGTGGTCCCAGCCCAACAGTACAACCAGCTGCTTTCTGTGATGGTGGCCATGTGACCTCCAGCCCAAAAGGCCCCTCCTCTGCCCCCTAAGTAACCATCTCTTAGGTACTTGGAGAGAGCCATCGTGTCCCCACCATGCCCCGCTCTCCCACTGCCTTCCTAAATGTTCCCACCCCCCTCATACCTCATCCGCGTGCTCCTCCCAGAGCCTCCACTTAAGGAGGCACCCAAGCCTCCTCCCCAGGCCGCAGTGATGAGCTCTTGCCTGTACCCTTCTGAGCCCCCTTTTCTGGTTGGAAGCCCAGGAGCTGTCTTTGCATTCCCAGCCCTCAGCCTACAGCCAGGCACACGGTGGGCCCTGACGAGTGCCGGATGACGTCGTGGTCCAGCTCGCCTTAAAGATGTGGAGGGCCTTGCCAGCGCCCGAGAGCCCGTGGGAGCGGGCACCCCAGAGCCCGTGGGAGCGGGCGCCCCAGAGCCCGTGGGAGCGGGTGCCCCAGGACGGGCTCTTCCCCACATACTTGTATGGGATTTGCACCTCGACCTCATGCTTCAGGGGAGGAATCTCACTCCATCCCAAGACCAGAACCAGCCCCAGAGCTGGCAGGCAGGGTGACAAGGGAGCCACAAGAGCTGCTCAGCTACCAGGCCTGGGACGCCACGGTCACCCACAGGTGAGCCCGGCCCTGGCGAGAGCTCTCCTCCCCCTCCCTCCTGCCCTGGAGAGGATTCTCAATTAGGCCTCGACTGGCAGTGTCTCCACCCAAGCCCTTTCCTGGGGGGATAACTCCTAGAAGGAATAACCCATTTCTACCCCTCAGGCCAGTGCCCGCCTCCTCCAGCAAGCAGATCCAGCCCAGGCCGGAGGAGGAGAGCCCCAAGCGGCTCCCCAGGTGGGCAGAGGGAGGGTCTGAGGTGTGGAGCAAGGGTCAAGGGGCCAGGAAGAGCAGTGGTCAAGGGCTGATCCCTAACATCCAGAAACAGATGCTGGGGCAGGAGACTAGCTGGGCAGCGCGCAATCCGGCTTAAAGGCGACAGCAACAATGGAACGTGGGGCTGCCATGAGCCCGTAGAGACTTCCCAGCACAGGAAAGGGCCGAATGGATCTGAACCAATAGTGAGTGACGGCAGCTGCCCGCTCGTACCTCCTGCCCAGTGCCCACCCTGTCCAACTCACGCCTCTCAGAACACCTGGAAGCAGCCACTCCCTCCCTCCCAGCATCCACGGGGAAGGCAGTCCTGGCCCTAGCGGAGCCTCGGCACATCAGAAAAGCTGCCCCACCGGTAGCACCGCATGGTACCGTTGGCGTCGTGTCCCAGATGGCAGAGCTGGCACAGTGTCAGCAGATGCGGGCAGCTATCAAGTGTGCCATGTCTACAAATATAAAGGCTCGGGACTGACCGAAGCCCCGGACACGGAGCTCTCGGGATCTCTCTGACTGCCCGGACCTGCGGATCTTCTTCCACTCGGGTCTCTATGTTTAGCACGCAGATGGCCGCCTTAGAGAGAAACCTGGGAACGGTAAAAAGCCCAGGGCCCTCTCCGGGCAAGGGAAGCGCCAGACGGAACTCCGAAGTGGCTCCTCCCCGCTGGGAATCCACTCCCACGTGGCCCCATCCTCGCCGCAGGTGACCCAGGGGACCGTTTGCTCCCCCCGGACGCCCTTTCATCATCGGCAGCCCCGCGGACGGCTTTGTCCCCACCTCTGAGTCTCCTTCTAAGCCGCTGACAGCGGAGAACGGCACGGACTCAGAGGCCGAACGAGAACGGGCACCTGGTGACCCTGGACAGCTCTGGGCCGCCCCGAGCTCTCTGCACAACCCGCTGCCGGCCCACTGAGCAGCCAAGCAGACGTTCTTTCCGGATGACATCACCAGGAACATATGGCAGCCATCATGGCTCTAATGGCGCTGCAAAGCCCCCCCCCCCCGTGACCACACCTTGCTCCACCTGGGCAGGTGCTCTCTCGGAACACCAGGCTGGCTCCCGTTTTCCAAAGCCCGGCCCATAGGGGGCACCCCCTTTGTATTCTGTTCTCAGCCAGCCTGAAGCCGGCCGTCATCCCGGCTCCAGCTGGCCTGCGCTCAGACCATCGCAGCCAGACTAGTGCGGGTTTAGAGGCCCGGCCCGTGGATGTCTCCTGCCCGCTCTGACTTCCTGATTCTCCTTCTCTCAAAGGACCGGCTCCAATGAGGCTTTGGTCCTCTCCGTCTCCTATCTGAACTCCTGATTTTGCCGGAAAAGTGTACCCCAAAGCCCCACGCCCCGGGCCGCCCCGAGCTGCCCAGCTCCAGGCCCGCGGGACTCCAGGACGGCCACCCCATTGCCGGGTCACAACTACAGGAACATCGAGGGCGGCGCGCCGAGTTAGAAATGGCCACGGAGAGCCACGGGCAGGGCAGAGGACGCCAGGAAGCACCGCGATGTTTGGGGCAGAACCCCATCGGAGAAGGCTCCGAAACCCTGAAAGCAGACAACGGCCACGCGGGGTCCCTGAAGAAGGACAAGTAAAGGGGTGACCGGCGTTAATCACCACTCCCAAATCTCAAAGAATCAAGGCCAAAATCCACCTCAATAATTGGCCGGGTCCGTCACCGGGGGCTGACCGCTGGGAAACACTGGGAAAGCGGGAGCAGGGATGGAGGAACGGCGGCCGAAAGAGAGAAAGAAAAGAGCTTTGGGTGGTGTATTGTACCTTGGCAACAAGTGAAGGGAAAGAAAGTGTCTCTGACGGCGCTCCCTTTGCTGAAAAGAGAATTGTGACGGGGCAGCTGGGTGGCACAGGGGACAGAGCCCCAGCCCTGAAGTCAGGAGGAGCTGAGCTCAAATCTGGTCTCAGACACGTAACACGTAACAGCTGTGTGACCCTGGGCAAGTCATTAACCTCAATTGCCTCAGGGAAAATTAATAAATAGAATAAAATAAAATAAAATAAACGGTGAGTCCCAAATTCTCCCTCCTCCTCCCTCCCTGACATGAGAAGCCACTCAATAAAGGGCATACATGTGTTATATGGTCACCGCACGGCGGTGAGATGGACTGAAGGAGCGCTGGGCGCCCCGGCGGAGAAGCTTTTGGACTGTGGCACGGAAGAAAACTTCGGGGAGTCCCTTGGACGGCAAGGAGATCCGGCCACTCGATGGTTAAAAGCCACGAATTTGGGCCGTCCACTGGAAGCTCAAACACTGACGAGGAAGCGAAAAACTCTGGCCACGTAATGAGAAGATGAGACTCGGTGGGAAAGGTTACAGGGAAAGGGGCGAGGGGCGGCAGAGTAGCACCAGCGCCATGCCCAGGCCCATCAGAATCCCCCCACAGAGCCCCCACGAGCCTCCCTGCAGGGGTTAGAATAAATAATGACTAGCAGATGCCCACACTGGGGGGCCGTCCTCGCCTCCTGGGTGCTGACTGCCGCCCCCCCCCCCAGGGAAGGAAGCTCTGGGGTCACAAGCTGTCACGTCCCACCGATGGGGCGTTCGCTGTTACCAGTAGTATGACCTTGACTGAGGGGCAGAAATGCTGACAACGGAGGCCAGAGCCGGAGAACCCGAGGAAAACGAGGGAAGACCCTCCATCTTTAAGGGACCATTTCTCTGCCTATGCGTTATTAAGGAGAGAATCCACAGCAGAGCACCAAAGCGCGCTCCTCTTCAGCCCGGTGTGGCCCCTGAGCCTCAGTCAGTCCTTGTCCCCAAAGAGAGGGGGACAATTACTCAAAGGGACTGGCAAGGGAGGTCCGGCCCGACGGGCATTCTCTGAAATACAGAGGGAAGGGGAGGGCAGAGGGATGGAGAGGAGAGGAGAGGGGAGGGAAGGGGGAGAACAGGGGAGGAGAAGGGGGACAGGAAGGGAAAGGGGAGGAGAAGAGGGGATGGAAAGGGGAGGGGAGGGGAAAGGAAAATAGAAGGGAGGGGAAGGAAAAGGGAAGAGGAAGAGAAGGGGAGAGGAAGGGAAAGGGCAAGGAAAGTGGAGGGAAGGGGGATGGAGAGGAGGGGAAAGACAAGAGGAGAAAGGGAGCAGGGGAGGGAAAGGAGAGGAGGGAGGGGAAGGGAAAAGAGAGGAGAGGGGAAAAGGAAAGAGAGGAAGGGAGAGAAGGAGAGAAAGGGAAAGAGAATGGAAGAGGAAGGGGGAGAGGAGGGAGGGGAAGGGAAGAGGAGAAGAAAGGAAAGGGGAAGAGGGAAAGAGAGGGGGAGGGGAGGGGAAAGGGAAAAGGGGACGTTTCTATGTAGGTCGTTGTTCAGGGAGCTGCTCTGGTAACTCAAGGACACCGCGCAGCTTCTGCCTCCCTTTCCGTAGAAAATGTCTGGGACGGCCCCTTTGGGCCCCGGTCCTCCTGGCCTTCTCCGGGGGTTTCTGAGCCACAAAAGGGAGTGTTCCATTACGAACCCTCTCTTAGGGCCCCCCTAAGACCTATGGCATTGACCACAAATGGGCAAAAAGTGGGCCGCCGTGGCCCCCAAACCTAGGGCAGAGCACGGCCCCCCGAGTTCAGGGGCACAAGTAGCCCTCGGCCCTTAGAGAAAGTCGGGACGCCCCGGGCACCAGGGCTGGGAGGAAGTGAGCCTAACTGCAGCAGCTCTGGCAGCCAGGCTGGCCAAGAGGCAAGGGCAGGGGAAGGGGGCTGGCCACCCCTGGGAGGCTGAGGAAAGCCCCCCACCCCCGAGGACTCCTGGCTTGTCCTGCTTAGCGCAGTACAAAGCCTGTCCCACCATGTCACGGTCCTGGTGACAGGAGGGATGAACATCCAGCCCTTCCGGCTGTGTGCCCGCGGACCCTGCTTCTCCCACCTGTCCAAGGAGCCCTGCCGGGGTCATTGGAACAGAAGGGCTCGGGCTGAGGTCGGCAAAGCCGGCAAGGCTTCCTGGGACGGGAAGCTTCGGGTCCTGCCCTTTCCTGCCACAAACCAGCCTGGACCCGGCCTCTCTGCCCTGCCCCCGTTTTCCTGATTTCCTTGGGCACTGCCCAGCCTGCATGAAGCGCTCATTTATCACAGCAGAAAACAAGTCTCTTATTACTGTTAAGACCGGTGGCCGGCGAGCGACGGCCCCTTCCCACAAGCCCCCGCTCAGTGCCCACTGGCTTGGCCGGCCCGGGCTCTCCCGGCAGGAGAGCTGGCCCCCGGGGGAAGGAAGCGTCCCCCTCAGGTCCCATTTACAGCTTCCTCGGCTGTGGCCGCAATCCGTCAGGGCGACCGGCCTTTTATCGCGCCGGAAGGGCCTGCGCCAGTAAGCGCCAAAATGCCGCTTTTCTCCTCAGGAAACCAGCAAAGCAGCGAGAATTAAACAAACTCGGATCAAAAAGACAAAGTATCATCTCAGGGCCAGCCAAAGGGGGGGTGTCGGGCGAGAGCCGAGCGTGGCCACCCGCCGGAACGTTCCCCATCGTGTGAGAGTGCCGGGCCATGAGCGGCGCAGACGGAGCCCGGCCTCGGGACCGGCCTTTGGCCGAGGGAGAAGGCCACCGGACGACCGCGTCCCCAAACCTCCAGCTTGGGGGGGGATTGAGTCACCCCGGCCAGTCCAGGGATCAAAGCTAACTCGCTCAGGCTCCTCCGCTGCCCCTCGGGGTGCGAGCTCCGCCCGCACAGACTGGCACGGGTTCTTGGTGGTCCAGACTGGGGAGGCCGTGGGCCTGGGCCCCGAAGTCCTGCCGAGGGCCACTCCGGCACACCGCGGGGGGGCCCAATGGAGAGAGGCTCCGAGGTCTCCCTGACAGGACGTCCCTCACAAGGCCCTGCCAGGCACGTGCTGTCCCCCCCCCTCCATTTTACAGCCATGGAGATGAGGGGGGCTTGCCTAAGCCAGGATGCCCCCGAAGCAGGATCTGGACGTGGCCGCTGGACGCCAGGCTGCCCGCTTCTAAGGGAGCTCATAAGCCAGGGAGGGCAGCGGGTAAAGCGCCGGGCCTGCAGTAAGGAGCCTCGGCTTCCCGAGTTCACTTCTGCCCTCAGCGGTCACTTCATCCTGTCGGCCTCAACTTCCTTATCTGTAAAATGAGCTGGAGAAGGGCGGCCGGCGTGGGACCTTTGCCAAGAAAACCCCGATGGGACATGGATGCCCGGCACACAGGAAGCGCCCTCCATGCCAGCCACGCCAGCCCTTCCAGCAAGCTCAGGCCTCTGCCGGACACTCTGGCTCCTCTGTCCCCTTCTTAGAGCCTGGGATCCGTGTCCTCCTGGAGCCCAAGGTGACCCGGCTGCCCCGTGCCCCTGCAGACCCGTCCTCAGCCTGTTTTCTTGCCTCGCCTCTCCCATCCTGTGCCCAAGAAACGGCCCACGTGTCGGGCTTTCCTTCCTGCGGCCGCTCTTCTCCTTGCTCGTGGCCTGACTGGGGTCTGGTGTGTGCTGGGGGTCCCTCCGAGCTCATTCACCTTCACCAAGTCAGTGCCTCAGGGAATGGCAGGGGATGGAGGGCAAAGGCTCTCCCAACGTGGGGGGTTTGGCAAGGGTCAGCTTGGGATCAATGTGATTGAAGGAGCCGGGCCCTGGCCGAGGGGACTGCCCTCTGGGGGCATGGCAAGGCCTTCCTTACTGTGGGCATTGAGCTCCCCGTGGGGCACAGAGGAAAGGTGAGCAAGGACCCTTTGCCCTCCAATGAGAGGTGGTCAGGAGCCCACCCAGCTGCTGAACAGACTGGATTGGGAACGTGGAGAGTTCAGAGAGGCCTGGGAAATGCCATGGGAACAGACACAGAGTGAAGGGAAGAGAACCGGGAAAATGAGTGTGAGTGTGAGAGACAGACAGACAGAGACAGAGAAAGAATCAGAGACAGATAGAGACAGAGACAGAGAAAGAGACAGAGCCAGAGGGAGACAGAGACAGAGAAAGAGACAGAGACAGACAGACAGAGACAGAGAAAGAGAGAGACAGACAGACAGACAGAGACAGAGGGTGGCAGTGAATGCTGGCTAACACATCACCTCCCTCTGGGGTTCTCCTCTTACACTGTTCTAGGTGCATCTTTACAGGCCCCCAAAGCTGTCAGCCTGCTCTAGATGCCCAGAGATGAGGGGGCCGGCCTCCCTAAGCCCGCCTGTCCTGGTCCAGTCCCACAGGGTCCCTGAGCCGGAGCAAGGCCCCTCCAGACCAATGGATGGGCAGGCAGGGCGGGGCGCTCCCATCAGCACCAGGAAGGCCTCAGGCCAGAGCTCAACACCCTGGGATGGAGAAGGAAAGAAGGCCTCCCCCGCCCCCTTCTTCCTGGTCCTGTGGGAATGATCCCAAAGGTCTTCCTCCCTTCCCCAGCCCATCCGGATCCTCAGGAACACGATGAGTCCCCCCCCCCCCGGCTGAGGAGCCCCTTCCAGGAACCGGAGAGGGGCCAAGGCCCAGTAAGCAGCCCCTGTTCTATCGGGCTTGGGCCAGGGGTGGCCCCCCAGGTGTCCTTCACAGCCCGTGGCTGGGACTCATATTGCGGACAGAGTTCATCCCGGAAAGTCGGGAGGGTCAGACACAGGAAAGACCTGTGGCACGGGGCTTAGTTGGGGCCTCTGGAGCTAACCCCCCCAGTCTGAAACAAGGGGAAGCAAGCCTGTTCTACGTCATAGCGTTTACAGGGAAGAGATGGGATTGGGCTCATTTCAGGACAACTGATATTGGAGCTCGGTCTGCCCGATGGGTAAACTGAGGCAAGCTGCTCCTTCCCAGAGGGAAGGCTCCCCTGGGGGGGGGGGCGGGGCCTGAGGGTCTTTCTTTTAAGCTCGCTCCTAACTAGAAGCAAGCTCGGAGCTTTAGCCGGGACTGAGCCGCTTCCTCCAGTACTCTTCAGAAAGAAATCCTGCTGGGACAGACCGGGACAGAAAAGGCGGCGCCCCCTCCCTCCCCCCCCCCCGGGACTTTGGGAAATGGAATAGAAATGCTGATATTAGTGAAGTAAAAATGACTTGGACCCAAATAAAAGCCGCCCCCCCCCCCATCCTGAAACTCCTTCCTCTGCACCCTTCCTCTAGGCCGGCTCACTTGGGCTATTTTATAGCAGAAGAGCTCCCGGAAATGGGGCTCCACGACCCAATTAGAATTTGCAAATGAACGCTTTTCACGTCGGCTTCAGCATCGGCCCCTCCCCCACCTGACCCCAAACTAGTAACTTTTATTAGTAGAAGTGTGAGAGAAAGCCGGGTAAGCAGCCTCATTTCCCACGATAAGAGCGAGACCCAAAGGGCATGCGCTGGACGCCCCAGGAGCCCGAGAAACAGCCTCCCCTCCCGGGAGCTCACCCGGAGCTGGCCGGCTGCCGGCTGCTTCTCTCCGGGGGAAGGCTCTGGGACAACCGGCTCCCACCCCCTAAGCCACGCAAAGCTCGCAGGGTCAGCATCAATGAACCAGCTGGGGCGTCCAGGCCCTCCCCGCCTCCGCTATATGACCCCCAGGAAAGGGGGCCCTTCAGCTGGGAAACTCCTGGTAGAAGCCCCCCCCCAGCACAAACTGCGCTCTTAGGCGGGGAATTTGGGGGCTGTCCCTGCAACTCTGCAAGCACAAGCCCCTAGGTCAGTCAAGCTGGGGAAAAAGGTGGGGTGCCGGCCTCCAGTGGATGCAGACAGAACCAGAACCCGGGGACGCCTTCAAATCAGCCCCAAGTCTGTCTCAAGGGCTGCCGTTTGCCCTCCCCCCCCCCCCCAGCACAGGCTTTTCCAGGAATGAGCACCCACTGCAGGGAGAGCCGGCGCCATCAGCTTCTGGGGGAGGGACTGTCACTTTGTGGCTCTCCTGGGCCATTTCTGAAGAGGAACCTGGAGACCCCCCCCCAACACTGAATGCCTTTAATAGCCAATCCACCATGGCCGGCTGGGCCAGATCAGCTGGGATGGGGCGGGGTTCCCAGCTCTGCAGAAACGAAGGGGGGGGTCTCCTCCTGTGCCCACTGTTCCTGCCCTGGCCATCCAGCAAACACTGGACAAGTCAGAAGCCCCACTAGTGAGCATAAAAGAGTGGCTGCAGTGAGAGCCATTCTCCGGGAGATGATGCAGCCCCCCCCAAACACACTCACTTACACACACACACACATTCACCTAAACAGTTACAAAGTTGGGAAATGGATTTTTTAGACCTACATGCTGGAGCTTTGGGGGGGGCCGAGATCCAGACCGTCCTGGTGTCCCCCAGAGGCTGTCT
>JAJPUD010025691.1:0-17273 GCA_023553655.1 Myrmecobius fasciatus
TTGGTTATTTTGTTGTTAATGCTATTTTTCACCTCTGTACAACATAGAATGGATTAGATAAACCCTAAATTCATCTGCAGTCTAACATTCTAAATTCTAAGATCCCTTTCGACCTCACCTTCTGTTATCAATCATTGCGTAGACTGATTCCTCATGGTTATAACAAACATTCTTTGAGTCTGACTGCAATATCTAGAGCTAGTTTTGCTATCTATTCTGTTTCTGGGATTCCATGTTTAACCTAATTGGATACTACAGGATCCATGCCATCCTCTCAGTCAATTAGGAGGGACCACAACCATTCTCTAGATCCTGACTGAATCATGCAGACCTAACTACATAAAAGCTTCCTCTTCTCCTGTCTCATAACTGTCCTGGGCAATTAGTTTCCAGTTAGCTCCCTCAGTCTCATTCCCTTTTTTTCCCACTTCTACTATATGAGTTCATTGTCAGAAGGGAAAATTACCTGATCAAGGAGATAATCTCCCCAAATGTAAAGAAGCATGAAAAGATAGAATTGAAATCATTCCTATAGGTCATCTAATCTAATGCTCTCATTTTATTCATCACTGAGACTCCAGATCACTAATTTAGAACTGGTGGAGAATTTAGGAATTGCTTAATCAAACCCCCTAATTTTATGGATGAGGAAATTGAGGCTCAGATATGGGAAAGGGTTTGCCCAAGGTTACAGTTAATAACAAACCCAGGACATCACTTTATTGCTGTTGACATCACAGAGTTAGTCTCTTTCTAATACACTGAGTCAACTTCTGATCATTAAAATAATCTTAATTTCAATACACCCCCTCAAAATCCTCCCCCTCTGTACCCCCAAAATGACAAAAAACCCTGATTTCTATTGTCTGCTGTGCTGAAGCCCTGAGAGCCTCCAGCAGGGAGAAGGCTGATCTTTGCTGCTCCAGAGGATGTAGTGGGATTAGGTTAGTTTGTGTGGAACGAGCTGTTCAATAGTCCTTCTTCCCCAGAATGTCCAATTATGGGGGTGATGGGGGAGGGGGCTTAATTTTGCAAATGGACATGTGTGGTGGTTGTTGTTGTTTTTTAATTTGGACCTTATGAAGGCACAGTGGTCCAATCCCAGCCTGGAAAGTGAGACCCTGAGAATACTCAGCCCAAGTTAATATCTTCAGCAACAAAAATGCAGGCATTAGCAATGGTCCCTAGGAGGGTTGAACCGCCATTACCATATTGGTTAGAGCCAAGGGCAGACAGCTATGAAGAGATGGGCTGGTCCCACAGCTTGGCGACAGTACTGGACCAGCGTGTTAAAGATTCATGGAATGTCAGTGCTATAATGGACCTCAGAGCATAGGATGTGAGAACAAATATAGAAGACAGGATGTTAGAGACAAAAGAGCCTCAAAAGATAAAATGTTGGCACACAGAAATATTAGAGCTGCACGAAACTTACAACATCATCTAACCAGGGGTTCTTAACCTTTTTTGTGTCAGCCTTCTGGCAGTCTGGTAAAGCCTATGGGACCCCATCTAGGAATAACTTTTCAAATGCATAAAATAAAAATTTTATTGCTAGGATTATAAAGGAAGCCAATTATGTTGAAATACAGTCATAAAAAATTTGTATATTAACAAAAAAATAAGTTTTCTGGTCTTAGGTTAAGAACCCTGGAATCCACACCTTCATTTTACAAAAGGGGAAACTGAGTCCCAGAGAGTTTAGGTGGCTTTGGCTCAGGTCTTACTATAAGTTAGTAGCAGAGCTGGGATTTGAATCCCTATCTCTTGATTCCCGGTCCTCCACTATACAGAGAGTAGGGCTGATGTGGCTAGACTGAGAGAGGCAGGGCTCAGAGGTTGTATTTCCAGTATTATTCTCCTTGCTGTAATTAGTAGGTTATTCTGCTCCTTCTCCTGGGTCCCTGGGTCTAATCTGTGCTAACAAGTGAAGGCGTAAGCAGAGGAATTATCCACAGTCCCAGAGGCAGGCAAACTATCTGAAAGAGCCAATTCAACCCTGTCTCATTGCTGTCTGGCAGGAAAAGGGACTTATCCAACTCCATGACTATAAGAAAGGATCTAGTGCCCAGGCTTTTGACTGAGGGATCCTCATATGTCTGTCCCATTGGAGATAGGTGCTATTATCATGCCCATTTTATAGTTAAGAAAACTGAGGCAAACAAAGATTTAGAGACTTGCCCATACAGCCAGTGATGTATGATGGTGAATTTGAATTCAGCTCTTCCTAATTCCAAGCTCATTATTCACTAGACCATCTAGCTGTCACCTGAAATGAGACATAAAGCATGCAATTAATCAGCATTTCCCTGATCTGCTGACCAATTTCTTTTAAAATCATGAAAGTAGGATGAGTGGAACTGGAATATCAGTGGAACTGGAATCAGGATTCAGGGTTGTGTTCCAGTTCTATTTATCATGGAGTACTTCAGTTCTCTCAGGCTCAGTTTCCTCATCTGTAAAGTGGGAATAATAATATAAATGCTCTCTTCCTGGCAGGGTTATGGTGAGAAAGAATACTTTAAATTGCTACATAAATGTGTTGTTAATTATTAATGTAACAAAGACTACAGAAAAACTTCTTTCTTAGCACAGATGCCGGCACTGGAACCAGCTGTCTCTGCCCCACCTCCTCCCTCTCAGAGATCTCTCTCAAAGCATCCCTGGGATAATTTCAATAACCGGGTCCAGCTGCCACCGGAGGAAGAAGGAGATGGAAGGCCCATTTGGGGATAGAGGGAGGGAATACCTCCCCCTCAAGAACACAGAGACCAACTAGGAAGAGGAAAGATGTCAAAGAGGGAAGAATACTTCACCATCAGCCTCCTGTGGGTTGTTGCATAGGGATGCTGATGAACATTGCAATTAGAGACATTTCCAAAGCATCTGAAAGAACTTTGGGGTGAAAAGCAGCAGCTATGGGAGCATCTGCCCTGAAGTTGGCCCTCAGGTTGACTTTCAAGCTTTCTACCTGGCCAGATAAGGCTGCTCTAAGGGGATGAGATGATAGTAAGCTAGTCCTTTAGGGTAAGTGATGAGTCCTACCTGCTGGCAGAACCGAGAACTGAGGGATAAAGGCAAAGAAGGAAGGGTCATGGCTCCTGGCAGCTCCGACTGAATGCTTGCTACTGAGGAAACTTCTTCTGAAAAGAGCAAAATAGTGAAGACAAGAACAATATGGTACAGACCAGTGGTGTCACACTAAGTACAAAAGGGATCAACATTCACAAGCATCCCTGTGGGTTGCATATCGACTTAGAAAACCACATATTAACACTGTGGTCTATCACATTTTTGTTTAGTTTGTTTAATATTTCTCAATTACAATTCAATCTGGTTCTGTCTAGAGTGTGGAGGGTTGCTGGCTGCAGTGCACCCCCATCCAGTATTTGACATCTCTGGATAGAAAAAGTATCCCCAGGAAGAGCACTGATGTAGAGGAGGTAACTCACTTGCTATTGTAGACCATAGAGGTCACTTACGAGCAACTAGGTAGCAAAACGGATAGAGTTTGAGGCCTGGAGTTAGGAGGACCTGAGTTCACAGCTGGTCTCAGACAACTACCTGTGTGACCCTGAGCAAGTCACTTAACCCCATTTACCCCAATTTCCTCATCTGTAAAATGAGCTGAAGCAGGAAATGGAACAAAGCATTTCAGTATGTTTGGCAAGAAAATCCCAAATAGAGTCATGAAGTGTTGTACAGGAATACAAACAATTAAATAACAATAAAATATTGGCCTCCTATGACCGAGTTGCCTATCATAGGGAATTTCATAATTCTCCACAAGGCTCAGGAGCAAGCCTTCTCTACACTGATTAATTTCTTTTTGCTTAACGCCTCTCTCTCTCTCTCTCTCTCTCTCTCTCTCTCTCTCTCTCTCTCTCTCTCTCTCTCTTTCTCTCTCTCTTTCTCTGGAGCTATGGAACTCTGTCAGCTCAAATGTTTGCAAGGGGACCTTCTTTAGGAGAGTGCCAGATACTGACACTCTCAGAATTCACCTGGGTTGATTCAGCAAGTCAAAAAACTAGAAGGCCTCAGGCTCTTTGTGTCCACAAGGAATCCCTGATACAAGGATTGTATCAAACATGCATGAAAACTAAGGCTGAAAAACATGGACTAATGGGAAGAATTCTGAATTTGAGACCAGAATACCCAAGTTCTAGTTCTGACTCCAACATTTACTAGCCAGGTGACATTAAACCATTTTATCTCTCTGAAGCTAAACTTTCTTTTCTGTAAAATGGGAGTAATGATGATAACCAAAAATAACAATAATTGACATTTGTATAACATGTTACAGAGATTTGTTTATATATATATATATTATCTCATTTGATCCTCACTTTGTAATCATTATGTAAATGGGAGCTGTTATTGTTTTTCTTAGGTAGTAGTAATGATTGTAACTGGTCCTCAACAGAAATCCTAGTATAGGACTAGATTCCTCAAAACCAATTTAATATGGGCCTGGCAATTGAATCATTAATTAAAGGCAGGAGTATCCTAGATGTAGATCAATATCTCCCCATAGAAGGTGGAGAGAATGCATTTTTACAAAAGACAATAAAGTCAGTGACAAAATTATGCCAGGAAAGAGGGGTCACCCATTTCCCAACCCTCAGTCTCCTAAGGATTGATGGAGAACAGTGTCCTGGTAGTAGCTGGCCTAGAAGTCTGCAGAGGCGAGATCATTTGAAGGAAGAAGTACAGCTCCCTAGATGTTGTCCCCCTGATGTAAAACCCTCTTCCCCTCATGCTAGTTACAGCTCTGAAATGAGGGCATGTAGACCAATCCATATCTGTGAACAGGAATCCCATCTCAACATCTCTAATGGGCAAGGTGTAATTAACTTGACTACTTCAAACTCAGGTTCTCTGGCTCCAAACTTAGGGCCCTATCCACTGTGCTACATGATACCTTCTCCTCTCCAGGCTTAAAATCCTTATTTAAGCCACTTCTCATAATGCATATTTTCCTATCCTTTTGTAAATCCAAGAGGTGATCCTTCTCTGAACACACTCCAGCTCGCCTATATTTCAGAGGTGATCTGACCAGGGCAGAGCTCGAGTCAGCTATCACTCCCTGTCTCTGGACAGCATGGATCTTTTAATTTGATCTATGAAAGAATGATTTTTGGCTTTTGGCTGCTAATTCAGATTGAGCCTACAAATCATTTAGACACTCTCCCCCCAGTTTATTTTTTCATAGGACTATCTAGTCATATCTCCTTCCTCTTGAGCCTATGCAATTGATTTTTTACACACACCCCCAACTGTATAACTTTACATTTATTCCCATTAGGTTTCATGTCATTCAATTCAGTTTACCATTGTAGGTTGTTGAGAGCTTTAAGGCTAGACTCTGTCAATCAAGATATTAGCTCTCCCCACCAATTTTGTAAAATATGTGAATTTGACCAATATGTTATCCATGCATTTGGATTAATTAAATTAACATTTGGATTAATTTTTTTAAAAAGGTTGAATAGTCATTCAAGCATAAATTCACTCCATTAGAAATACCTGTCTTGGGCACTCACAATGTATTTTTGTGTATTTGTCTTACCAACTAGACTGTGAGCTCCATGACATCAAGCAGATGCTACCTGCCCTTGAGAAAGGGGGAAAGGATGGTCTTCTGGGAGGAAGTCAGTAACTTTAGTAGCTATTTCCAAAAACTAGTTTAAAATAGCCTGATGTGCATCTATCTAGATGAACAGAACTAAAACCAAGCCATTATTGCACCCCTCCCCCACACCACTATCCTCCAAGCAGAAAGGTGCCCCTCCCCCTCTCCAAGACCCCCTCATGCTGATGGTTTCCTGATGTGTTTCTAATCCCTCAGGGTAGCCTGATTGGAAAGAATTCTAATCCTGAAGTCAGGAGGGGGAAAAAAGGTTTCAAGGTTTCAGCCTTGGCTCTTCTGTTTACTGAAATTTGAACATGTCAACTTGACCTCCTGAGTCTCATTTCCTCATCTACAAAATGGGGATAATGACACTTGTACTGGCTAGGAGCTATCAGGAGGATTAAATAAGATAATGGATGTAAAGCCCTCTATAAATGCAAGTTGTTATTATTTTAGCTCATGAAGCTGTGGCTTGGGGACTGTGATCTGCACAGTAGAGGGAGCAGACATTTGGATGAAGCCACGGGTCCTTGGAATGCTCAGATAAGCATAATCCTCCATTCCTCCTTCTCTCCAGCAGCTGGTCTCTTCTTCAAGGCACTTTCCCTCTTTCTGAACTACAATTACTGTCCCTGAAAACCCAAGGTCAACTTCTGCCTCAGGTACTTGCTAACTATGTGACTCTGGGCAAATCACTCAACTTGCCGGAACTCCAGTTTTTTCATCTTTAAAATGGAGATGATAATCCTTGTACTCACATGGTAGTTGTGAGGAACACAATTCATGAGCCTGTAGGCTTGGTACAGAAATGGGAATTATTGCTATGACTATTATTACTACACCAAATAGACTTTCAGCTCCTGGGGATAAAGACCCAAAACTAAATATAAGAACACTGGAGGGTCCTAATAATTATTTGTTGAATCTCGTTGAGTGAAGACTATACTCTCAATTCCACGTGTTGGAGCTCAGACCCAGAGGCTGCCCCTTGAGAATAGGAATCATTGCATTCTGTTTATTTCTGTGTGACTCTGGGAGAGCCTTGGAAAAAAAAAGTGTTCTAGAAGACAATCTAGACTATAAATTGCAGAAAAAGTAGAACCTCATTAGTTGAGGTAGTTTCCTCATTTATCAATGAAATCACAGGCCCAGTCCCTATCTTATCCTACCCATGATCAGGGGGAATAACACATCATAGGTACTTAGTGAAAAGAGAGGGATGAGGATGGAGTTCCCTTTCTTTGGTTACAACTTCCCAGGTCAACCTGAGACCTAGTGAGAGAGCTATAAAGTCCAAGAGTCGTAGAATTTTAGGGCAGGAGGGTCCTTTCCATCGTAGAATATTAGAGCTGAAAAGGAACTTAGAACATCAAATATTATTTTTTTGTTAAAACTTTTTATTTGCAAAACATATGTATCAACATTAACCCTTACAAAGCTTTCTGTTACAAATTTTTCCTCCCTACTCCCCACCCCTCCCCTAGATGGCAGGATATCCACTACATGTTAATTATGTTAAAATACTTGACAAATACAATATATGTATACATATTTCCACACTTATCATTGTTGCGCAAGAAAAATCGTATCTACAAGAAAAAAAATCAGAGAAAGGAAACACAATGCAAGCAAACATCAATAGAGAGCATAAAAATGTTATGTTGTGATCCACATTTCACATCCCTTTCTCTGGGTGTATATGGTTTTCTTCACTGAACAATTGGAACTGGTTTGAAACATTTCATTGTTGAAGAGAGCCATGTCCATCAGAATTGATCATCGTATAGTATTGTGGTTGCCATGTATAATGATCTCCTGGTTCTGCTCATTTTACTCAGCATCAGTTCATGCAAGTCTTTCCAGGCCTCTCTGAAAGAACATCAAATATTAAACATATACCATTGAATGTTAGAGCAGGAAAGGATCTCAGAACACAGAATGTTAGAACATAGACCATTGAATATTAGGCCAGGAAAGAGACCTTAGAAATGATCTAGTTCACCTTTCTTTCTTATCCTGCTCCCCCCTCACTTTTGCAGCTCAGAGAATCAAAGGGTTTTAGAACTGAAAGGAATTTCAGAAGTTATTTAGTCTAAGCCATATCCAAGTGGGCATTGAACTCCAACATACCTAAAAGAAGATGGCCATCCAGCTTCTTCTTGATGACATCCAATGACATCAACCCACTTTCCCACCTGTCACTGCACTGACTCAACCAATACATTAAGGGATAACCTACTCCCCTTCAACCACTTCTTAGATCTTTAACAAAGAAAGGAGGCCAAGTGGAGGTTTCCCTAGCAAGTCATGTACAAGGTCATTCTTTCAACTCAATGGCTACACCATAATTTCCACTTTGATCAATTGATTAGCAAAACACTGTGTGATAATTGTGTATAGAGCATTGTTCTGGGTACTGGGAGAGATAAAAAATTTAAATAGAGATATAGTTCCTGCCCTTAAATAGCCTAATATCTCAGGATACTCAGGATCTGAGTATTCTCAGGAAGTAACAGACCAGCATTTATAAACTCTCTCTCTCTCCCCCCCCTCTTTCTCCCTCTTTATATATATATATATATATATATAGATAGATAGATAGATAGACAGATAGATAGATAGATATAGATATAGATATATATGTACATAGATATAGATATAGATATATGTGTGTTTGTATGTACATACATATATACACAACAATAACATGTAATACACAATTACATATGAATGATGAGTACATTCAAGGTACAAATCAAATTGATATCTGAGGTTTCAGGGCAAGTTATCACGACCCAGCAGGTCAGTGAAGGCTTCTTAGAGAAGATGAGAATTTGATATGGCTTTTAATGGATAGGAAAGAGTACAAAAAGCAAAAATGAGGAGGGCATTCCAGATGCAATAGGCAGTCTGAAGAAAAGACACAGAGGTGTGAAATGAGGGATGACTAAACAAATGTTAGTAAGTGAATGTGAAAGAATAAGAATCAATAAATATGAAAAATTCAAAAGAAGCAATCAACATTTATTAAATGCCTACTATGTGCCAGGCTTTGTACTAAGGGCTGAGAATAAGAAAAGAAGTAAGTGACAATGTCTGCCCTCAAGGACCTTAAAATCTAAGAGGGGAGACAACAAGCAAACAAATATGTATAAACAAGTTTTACAAAGCAAAAATAGGAAATGATTAACAGAGAGAAGACACTAAAATTAAGAGAGATTAGAGAAGGCATTCTTTAGAGGATAGGATTTTAGTTGGTACTTAAAGGAAGCCAAGAGGCAGAGATGAGGAGAGAGAACATTCCAGTCATAGGAAAGGGCCAGAGAAAATTCCCAGAGCTGAGAGATGAAGAAACTTGTACATAGAACAGTAAGGAGGCCGATGTCACTAGACTGAAGAGTTCATGATAAGGAACAAGATATAAATGAGGGAAGGAGGGATCAGAGTAAGTTATGAAAGACTTGGAACACCAAATAAAAGATGTGTATTTGATCCGGGTGGCAACTGGGAGCCACTGAAGTTTATTGAGTACTGGAGTGATATGGTCAAGTCTTTATTTTAGGAAAATTACTTGGTGGCTGAATGGAGGATGAATTGAAGGGAGGAGATTTGAGGCAGGCAGACCCACCAGCAGGTCACTGCTATACTCCAGGCATGAGATGATGAGGGTCTAAACCAGGGTTCAGCTGAACCAGCATCATCAGAGAAGAAAAGTAGGCATTTTCAAGAGATGTGGCAAAGATGAAATTGACAGGTTTTGGCAACAAATTGAGTATGGGGGTGGTGGCAAAAATAGTGAGGAGTCAAGTGTGACACCTAGGTGGTGAGCCTGAGGATGAGGATGAAAGGTGTGAGGAGAATGGTGCTGCCCTAAGGAGTAATAGGGAAGTTAGAAGAGGAAGGTAGGGCTAGAGGTAAAGATTTGGACACAGTGAGTTTAAGATGTGTACTGAACATCCAGTTTGAGCTGTCTGAAGAGCAGTTGGAAATTTGAGAAGCATGGGAAGTGATACAAAGTGAAGTAATAAGAGCCAGGAAAACAATCTATGTAATAATTAAGATAATAAAAATGGAAACAAAAAAACCCCTAAATGCTGTATAATTATCTACAGCTTAGCTCCAAAGAAGAAATAAGAAAATGCACCTCCTCTTTTTTATAAAAGTGAGAGACAAGGAAGGGAGGGAGGGAGGAAAAAAGAGAGGGAGGGAGAGAGGGAGAAAGGAAGGGAAGTAGGAGGGAGAGAAGGAAAGAAGGCAGGAAGGCAGAAAGAGGGAGGGAGAAAGGGAAGGAAGGGAGGGAGAGAAGAAAAAAGACAGGAAGGCAGAAAGAGAAAGAAAGAGAGGGAAGGAGAAAGGAAAGAAAGGAAGAAGAGAAGGGAGGGAGGAAGGAAGGGATATGCCAGGTACTGTGGTAAGCAAAGGTAAGATAAGAGAGGGAGGGGGAAGGAAGAAAGGGAGGAGGGAAAGAGGGAGACAGAGAAGAGAAAGGGAGTGAGGAAAAAAGTTTTTTGAGGAGGCAGAGTTTTCCAGTTTAGCTGGGGCATAAAATGCACAGAAAGAAGAGGACACTGAGACCCATAGGCAACGTGCCATGCGCGAGGTCGCACAATCAGTGCCAGAAACTCAAATCCATTTCTGACTTGAGTCCAAAATTTGTCGCTACATTCTGTAGAGATACCTCCCTTCCCCCCCCGCCCCCATCGCTGACTCCCGCCCCCTTTTTAATGTGCGGCTCTCCTCGAGCACCCAGCTCCCTCAGGGTCTGGAATGTGTTCTGCAGTCAGAGGGCGATCCCGCCACACTCCCAGAATGCATCTTTCTCCCGGAGACTCCCCACTTCTCAGAACTTGAGGGCTAGTTTCCAAAGTGTGTGGGTACTGGAGAACAAGTGAGCACGCCCTGAGCTGCGTACAAAGATGCAGCCCGGGGAGGGCCCAGGGGGCGAGCGTCACTTAACGGTAATGGATCCTGATGGGTGGTGAGGAGCCAGACGAGTTTCCGTCAAAGGTCGGGAATGAAAGAGAACAGCCGAGGGTGGGGCGTCGTGTGGGAGCGGTTCCTGCTCTGGGGACGAGCGGCAGATGCTTGGGTCTGAAATGATTATCGGTCGCCTTTGCGGGCGGAATTCCCAATGTGGGCCAGGCTGGAGCACTATCAAACGCATTCGGCAACTGCTAGAGCGCCCAGAGATGATCGCTCTCTCCCCAGCAAATGCATCATACTTACCGCAAGTTGTTTAATGTAGAGCAATAACCCGGGATGGATCCCCCCCAGATCGTCGCGAGTTCTTCACACGGAGCTCTAAATGAACGCGGGGCTTACTAGGAGCTTTATTAGACGGCTTCGTGGATGGGCTCTCTCCTGTCACTTCCATTTTCCCTCTCTTTCCCAATAACAAAAAGAAAAAAAAATCTTTCTTATTTCACCTTAGCATAGGAGAAAGAATACTGCGCTTGGGGTACAAAGACGAGTCTTATCTCTAGTGCTGACCATATGTGAGTGACCCTGGGCAAATTAGCCTCTCCGAGCCTCTCAGTTCCCTCATCTGTGAAATGGAAACTATCTTTGAAGGCTTACTCCTCTCCCTCCCCTCTCCTCCCCCCCCCAGGTGGTTTTGAGGAGTTTGATAAATTTCAGAGTCCTACGGAATTGTGAACTATGAGAATGGGTGGATGGATGGGCAGATGCATGAATGAATGAAGCACTTATGTGCAAAGTGCTGTGCTAAAGCAAGAGAGTCCCTGCTCTCAAGGACTCTGAAACGGGCAAACAATATTTATGAAGATTTCAATTATCAGTAAGATGGAGAAGCTTCGTGATCTTTAGGGTACAGCAACAAAGCAGATGGCAGTGCTCAGGGCTTTTTATGCCATTCTCATTAACTATATATATGTATATATGTATGTGTGTGTATATATATATATATTCCTGATGTTGAAGTATTTGACAATACAAGGCTTTGTTGACAAGAACTTTTTTTTGTAGGACTTCAGTGTTTGCCAGGTTGCAGCTCCACCTTCCCAGGATGATGTCTGAGGACCAGGGCTAGGAGCATTGATGTGCCAAAGGTTCCACAGTTTAGAGTTCTGGATTATCTCCATCAGAGTTTGAAGAGAGGCGGTGACCAAGATGGTAGCAGTTTGCCTCACCTGGGACACAGACATCTGTGCCATCATCTAAAGTCATAGTCAGCTAGTATCAGATCCCCAAATTAGGACTCCACCTGCCATAGAACAATGACTCTTATGAGTGCCTAATATATTTGTCTGCTGAATATATAATGAGTGTTGGCATTTAAATAATTCTTTGAAGTAACACAAGCATTGTTACCCACATTTTATAGATGTGGAAAGCTGGATTTACTTCATCAAGAAGTAAAATGATTTACCCAGAGTCAAGCAGTTAGTGTCAGAGGTGGAATGCATGGGTAAACACTGGAAATATTAAGAAAGAACTGGAGTTCAGGGAGGATGTAGGGTGCAGAGCCTTCGGTTAGATCAACTCCCCAATCCCTTCCTAATAATTTCCACAAGAAAGACAGATGTACTCCCAAGGAGGAACCAGGGTATCAACACATAGACAAGACATAGGTCCTGTGACTCAGACCCAAGGACAAACAACTGACTCATAACTAGACAGATTTTTCTCCAAAGGTCTGAAAGAAACAGCTAACCTCAAGGCTGGAGGTCTCTTCACTTGCAATCAGGGTCTGGCTCTGCAGAGCTCCTGGGGCCACATGCTAAGAGCTCGTTTTCCCCTTTCCCCTGTTGTTTGGTTCAGTAGCTTCCTGCCCCAGCCTGGTATTAGAGAGCTTAGGGCAGATAAGATTTCATCTCAATATAAACCACAGAGCAGTAGGGAGGGTGCAGAGAGGTGACAGGCCAGTGGGATTCCTCGTCTCAGTATCCTGGTGGGAAGTAACTTTGGAGCCTCTGTGAATGCTTTGTTGGGTCCCACCCTGTACCTTCTCTCAGCTGCAAAGGGTTAGTGTTATTTTATTCAGTGGGAATTAAACACAGATTTTTCCTCTTGGTTAAAAAAGAAAAAAAGATGGTTTGGGGCATTAAAAATAACATGTAAGTGCCTGTATTTTGGTTTGGTTTTTGTTAACACTTTGAATTGTCAAGTGTGAGCAACAGGGAAGCTGGCCTGGGAAATAAGGAGCCAAATGAGTAGCCAGTTGGGTTATCAAATACAAATATGGATTTTTTTTAAATAACAAACTGAATCAGCAGTTTTCCTGTAAGAAAATCAGAAAGCTACATTTGTTTAAGAAAAATCAGGAAGGTGTGAATGGAGATATACTGGTCTCCTAAAGAATGCTCTTTTGAGTTTTGTTATGTGTATGGAAGAGCTTTTTTAAGTTCAGAATTTTAAAAAAAGAGAGAGAACAAATGTCAGCTTCATGTCAGTAGGATTGTTTTTTTCATTGTATTTGTATCGGTCCCTAGCACAGTGCTTGGCACATAGTAGGTGCTTAACAAATAGAAAAAAGTGGCCACATGGAGTGAAGAACTGTGACTTCAGATTTGTCTCTCTGGTTCTGGCCTTCTCTGAACCAACAAGGGACAAAGCAGTCTCTCCTCAGCCTTTGTTTCTCTCAAAGACAATGTGTGAGAGAAAATCCTTACATCTGTTCTCATTAGTCTCTGAGAGCAAGCACCCCAGAGATTCTATCTCAGCTGGAGAGCTCCCCTAGACAAATACAAAATGGGTTTCCTCGGAGAGGGGACAGTGACTTTTAATTTCTCAGAGCCCCAGTTTCTCCAGCTGTAAAATGCAAATCATAATAGCCACAGATCTTAACTCAAAGGCCTGTTGTGAGGCTCAGATGAAATAATGTATGTAGAGAGCAATATTGAGTTGTGTTCCTGCCATGCAGCCCTAGGTTATGAGGGCTCCCAGGTGAATCATTATTGTGCTATGAGGTAGTAGGGAAGAGGAATCAGCTGTCTTGGATAATTTGACTGGGTTGGGCTAGCTTCCTGATTCCCCTTGACTACCCACAGATACTCCTATCAATAGGTCCCTCTGAAAGGGTCCTCCTTCACATGGGAGCACAAGCACAGTTCCACAGATCCAAATAGGCTCGTGTCAGGGGTGACATGCAAAAATCAACCAGTTAAGAAATAGGGAGGGGAAGCCCGACAATTCAGACAAGGCCGATCTGGATGAGACTTTCACAGATATTCCAGATGTGAAACTCAACATTTTTTTCTTTGATGCTAACCTGCCCCACTGAAGGAGAATTGAGCTTGCCAAATAAGATCACTAGGATGGGGTGCTCTTGTCACTGACTCTTAGGGGATATACGAGGGAGAGGATATGAAACACATCCCAACTATGTGACTACAGCCACCTTCTCTTCCCCCATACCGTGCTTATGTATTCGATTTCATTTCCCTGTAAATGAAAGTCTCTAAATTCTATTCTTCTGGATACCATTGCATAGGGTGGTGCAGAGTGGGATGGGAGGATTTTATCCCAAGTAGATATGCTCACTCCTTAGAATTAAGGAGGGGGAGGGGGAGATGAGTGTGGACATCACCTGTGGATCATGACTTACTCAGGTGTGTGTTTCTGAATGAAATGGACAAGTTCCCCTGCATGGAGACCCCATCTCTGAAAAGCTGGCACCCCAGAACCATAGGTGGAGGCAGTGTTGTGGGCTCAGGAAATTCAAGCCCTAAGGACATCTATCTATCTTCTTCTTCCTCTGCTTTTCTGTAAAGCAAGAAAAAAAGCTGGGGCCAAAAGGGTGGCTCCTTCTCCCTTAACAAAGGAGGCCTCAAAGAGGGCTGATGGAGTCTCCTTCTGAGAATCATCGGTCATTTGTTCCCTGAGTGACCAAGTCACTTGTCTCCCTGGACCTCCGTTTCCTCATACGCCCAGATGAAGAGACTTTATTGTACTTTGCATCTCTAATCCTAAATCATTGGTCCTCAGTATTACAGATTCCGAGTTGGGGAAGGAGGTAGGAGATCTGGAGAAGGTGGTAGCCCCACGTTACTGAGGCTGGCTCAGCTGCTATAAGCAAAGCCACCAGGAGACAGCTGGACGCAGCCAAGTGGATCTGCAACGCACCGAGTACAGGGGAGGAGGGGAATCCATCTGGGGCCAAGAGCTTTGCCTGAACTTTGTCCTTCACTCAAGCAAAAGAAAATATTATTTCGCCCTCCAAAGAACCACACATAATAACAGGCGAAATGTCAAGACCAATGTTGATATAAACCCCAAAGGAAAACAAACATGCACGTAGCTTCTCTGTGGCCTCCCCACCTCACCCTGCCTGGCTAGTTTAAACAGATTTAGTGGAGGGGGGAGGGGAAGATGAAGAGGGAAGAATCTGTCAGCCTTTCGATGACTGTTATAAATGACAGGGAGGGCCAGCATGGCTACCTAATAATGAGAGCTAACAGTAGCTATCGGTTCTACCGTTTATAAGCACCTTCTTCCCAATGGCCCAGATAAGAACCATTATTCTCATTTGGCATGTGAGGGAACTGGGGCTTAGAGACACAAGGTGACTTAAGTTCTGGGGGTCACACAGTCAGTAAGTGGTAGAACCAGGATACAATCATCAGCAGGTGGCTTAATGACGAGAGCGCCAGACTGGCACTCAAAAGACAAGGTTCAAATCCTATCTCTGCCATCCTCTGTGACTTGAGCCAATCATTCCCTATCATTGTTCCTCGGTTTCTTCATCTATAAAGTGAGGAGATGTGATCAGAGGAGCTCTAAGGTCCCTCCCAGCTCCACAAACCTGTGAGCCTGGGCTTTTTCCATAACACAGCCTTCAATACCTCCTTGGAGACTTTGTGCACCTGCACACACCTGGGACCAAGCTGAGCATCCTCGCTACGGCAGGCCCTGGGCAATGAACAAATGGGACAGGCTGTGTGAGAAAACCCTGTAGAAGGGTTTCAGTCACCTCCTCTGCCCTCCACCCCAACTTTGCCCAGGAGCTGTATGACTGGCTGGTCTAAAAGCTAGAAGCTTTCTGAGACAATGAGGTTTGGGGATTCCGGGGTTGTGCTCACTCTCCCTAGGACTTCTTGGAACAGGAGCAGAGAAGGAGATTGGGGAGGTCCTTCTATCTGTTGCTGACATTGCTGCTGCCGTTGTTCAATAGTATCTGACTCTTTGAGATGTCATTTGGGATTTTCTTGGCAAAGGTACTAAAGTGGTCTGTTTTCCCTTCTCCAGCTCATTTTACAAATGAGGAAACTGAGGCAAATTTGGCTAAGTGACTTGCCCAGAATCACACAGCTAATAAGTGTCTGAAGCCAGATTTGAACTCAAGGAAATGAGCCTTTCTGTGCATACCATGTACTACATCACCTAGATGACCTTGTAGTTATAAGATCTGTGTTCAAATCAAGCTCTGCCACTCCTCCTATTGTTGGCTTTGGCCAAGTCATTTCCCTTTTGTGAGCCTCAATTTCTTCATTTGTAAAATATAGATGACCTCTAAATATCTTCCCAGCTCCAAATCTTCAGTCCTAAGAATCCTGTTTCTTGACATTTAAGTAGACTCATTGATACATAGAATGTTTAGCTCTATAATAAATCCTAAAATAGAATGTTAGAATTGAAAGGGATGGAATATATACTCTTATTGGAGTGGCAAAGAATTAGAAACTGAGGGAATGTCCATCAAATTGGAAATTGACTAAGCAAGTATTACTTTGTGTATAAAGATGGAGTTGGACTAGGAGGTGAGAGAGAGAGAGAGAATGAAGACCTTAAAATAAAAGTTATTTATAAATAAAATAAAAACGAGGAGCTGAACTAGATTATCTCTAAAGTTTCAGCTTTGACATTCTAGGAGTCTACAATAAATAATCTAAACATAAAACAAATATTTGAAGGTGTAAGTAAGACTACAGAAAAGGTACCTGCTGTGGAAAGCCAAAACTGAGGTTTCTCAATGTGGCAAGAACTCTTAGATAGACATACGAGACAGGTAGATATCAATGAGAAGGGACAGAAAGCCCCCATCTTCCAGGCCAGAAGACAGATTAACTTACATCTTCCTCCTCCACTGCTTTCCTGAGGAAGGGCAGGGGTTTTCTCTTCTATGATCTTCAGCTTCTGGAGATGGTTTCCTTTATGTGCAGAGGCAAGTTTATTAACAAGATTCAATAAGCCTAGGTTTTAGTCCTTGCCACACTAGTCGCCTTGCTGTAAGGCCTTAGATAAATCACTGTCATTCCTCTTTGTTCCTCATTTTCTTGCTCTATAACATGATGGGCTAGTTGTTCTCAGAACCTCGATGTCTTCACATCCTATGGTTCGGTTTCCCTGACACTTAGCTTTAGCAGTCTATGGTCTATGTCCAAGTGTAACTGCTTGTGTTTCTGAACTCTACCCTATATCTCCCCTCACTCATTCCCTCTAATCCCACCTTTGGGAAGTGGGCCAACTGGTCTTCCCATTCCAATAGGGTTCATCTGGTGAGGGCCATGGGAATGAAGACAGAGATAGCTTTTGCTCCTCTGGGGAATGACTTTGTGTGACATCCACAAAAGCCCCTCCCTTCATTCCCCCTTGGCCCTGACCCTTCCTCACTCATCCTCACAGGTCTACCTCATGCTGCAAGGCGGTATTTGGAGCTCCTCCCCACCCAGGACTAATTGCC
>JAJPUD010025692.1:0-17273 GCA_023553655.1 Myrmecobius fasciatus
TTGGTTATTTTGTTGTTAATGCTATTTTTCACCTCTGTACAACATAGAATGGATTAGATAAACCCTAAATTCATCTGCAGTCTAACATTCTAAATTCTAAGATCCCTTTCGACCTCACCTTCTGTTATCAATCATTGCGTAGACTGATTCCTCATGGTTATAACAAACATTCTTTGAGTCTGACTGCAATATCTAGAGCTAGTTTTGCTATCTACTCTGTTTCTGGGATTCCATGTTTAACCTAATTGGATACTACAGGATCCATGCCATCCTCTCAGTCAATTAGGAGGGACCACAACCATTCTCTAGATCCTGACTGAATCATGCAGACCTAACTACATAAAAGCTTCCTCTTCTCCTGTCTCATAACTGTCCTGGGCAATTAGTTTCCAGTTAGCTCCCTCAGTCTCATTCCCTTTTTTTCCCACTTCTACTATATGAGTTCATTGTCAGAAGGGAAAATTACCTGATCAAGGAGATAATCTCCCCAAATGTAAAGAAGCATGAAAAGATAGAATTGAAATCATTCCTATAGGTCATCTAATCTAATGCTCTCATTTTATTCATCACTGAGACTCCAGATCACTAATTTAGAACTGGTGGAGAATTTAGGAATTGCTTAATCAAACCCCCTAATTTTATGGATGAGGAAATTGAGGCTCAGATATGGGAAAGGGTTTGCCCAAGGTTACAGTTAATAACAAACCCAGGACATCACTTTATTGCTGTTGACATCACAGAGTTAGTCTCTTTCTAATACACTGAGTCAACTTCTGATCATTAAAATAATCTTAATTTCAATACACCCCCTCAAAATCCTCCCCCTCTGCACCCCCAAAATGACAAAAAACCCTGATTTCTATTGTCTGCTGTGCTGAAGCCCTGAGAGCCTCCAGCAGGGAGAAGGCTGATCTTTGCTGCTCCAGAGGATGTAGTGGGATTAGGTTAGTTTGTGTGGAACGAGCTGTTCAATAGTCCTTCTTCCCCAGAATGTCCAATTATGGGGGTGATGGGGGAGGGGGCTTAATTTTGCAAATGGACATGTGTGGTGGTTGTTGTTGTTTTTTAATTTGGACCTTATGAAGGCACAGTGGTCCAATCCCAGCCTGGAAAGTGAGACCCTGAGAATACTCAGCCCAAGTTAATATCTTCAGCAACAAAAATGCAGGCATTAGCAATGGTCCCTAGGAGGGTTGAACCGCCATTACCATATTGGTTAGAGCCAAGGGCAGACAGCTATGAAGAGATGGGCTGGTCCCACAGCTTGGCGACAGTACTGGACCAGCGTGTTAAAGATTCATGGAATGTCAGTGCTATAATGGACCTCAGAGCATAGGATGTGAGAACAAATATAGAAGACAGGATGTTAGAGACAAAAGAGCCTCAAAAGATAAAATGTTGGCACACAGAAATATTAGAGCTGCACGAAACTTACAACATCATCTAACCAGGGGTTCTTAACCTTTTTTGTGTCAGCCTTCTGGCAGTCTGGTAAAGCCTATGGGACCCCATCTAGGAATAACTTTTCAAATGCATAAAATAAAAATTTTATTGCTAGGATTATAAAGGAAGCCAATTATGTTGAAATACAGTCATAAAAAATTTGTATATTAACAAAAAAATAAGTTTTCTGGTCTTAGGTTAAGAACCCTGGAATCCACACCTTCATTTTACAAAAGGGGAAACTGAGTCCCAGAGAGTTTAGGTGGCTTTGGCTCAGGTCTTACTATAAGTTAGTAGCAGAGCTGGGATTTGAATCCCTATCTCTTGATTCCCGGTCCTCCACTATACAGAGAGTAGGGCTGATGTGGCTAGACTGAGAGAGGCAGGGCTCAGAGGTTGTATTTCCAGTATTATTCTCCTTGCTGTAATTAGTAGGTTATTCTGCTCCTTCTCCTGGGTCCCTGGGTCTAATCTGTGCTAACAAGTGAAGGCGTAAGCAGAGGAATTATCCACAGTCCCAGAGGCAGGCAAACTATCTGAAAGAGCCAATTCAACCCTGTCTCATTGCTGTCTGGCAGGAAAAGGGACTTATCCAACTCCATGACTATAAGAAAGGATCTAGTGCCCAGGCTTTTGACTGAGGGATCCTCATATGTCTGTCCCATTGGAGATAGGTGCTATTATCATGCCCATTTTATAGTTAAGAAAACTGAGGCAAACAAAGATTTAGAGACTTGCCCATACAGCCAGTGATGTATGATGGTGAATTTGAATTCAGCTCTTCCTAATTCCAAGCTCATTATTCACTAGACCATCTAGCTGTCACCTGAAATGAGACATAAAGCATGCAATTAATCAGCATTTCCCTGATCTGCTGACCAATTTCTTTTAAAATCATGAAAGTAGGATGAGTGGAACTGGAATATCAGTGGAACTGGAATCAGGATTCAGGGTTGTGTTCCAGTTCTATTTATCATGGAGTACTTCAGTTCTCTCAGGCTCAGTTTCCTCATCTGTAAAGTGGGAATAATAATATAAATGCTCTCTTCCTGGCAGGGTTATGGTGAGAAAGAATACTTTAAATTGCTACATAAATGTGTTGTTAATTATTAATGTAACAAAGACTACAGAAAAACTTCTTTCTTAGCACAGATGCCGGCACTGGAACCAGCTGTCTCTGCCCCACCTCCTCCCTCTCAGAGATCTCTCTCAAAGCATCCCTGGGATAATTTCAATAACCGGGTCCAGCTGCCACCGGAGGAAGAAGGAGATGGAAGGCCCATTTGGGGATAGAGGGAGGGAATACCTCCCCCTCAAGAACACAGAGACCAACTAGGAAGAGGAAAGATGTCAAAGAGGGAAGAATACTTCACCATCAGCCTCCTGTGGGTTGTTGCATAGGGATGCTGATGAACATTGCAATTAGAGACATTTCCAAAGCATCTGAAAGAACTTTGGGGTGAAAAGCAGCAGCTATGGGAGCATCTGCCCTGAAGTTGGCCCTCAGGTTGACTTTCAAGCTTTCTACCTGGCCAGATAAGGCTGCTCTAAGGGGATGAGATGATAGTAAGCTAGTCCTTTAGGGTAAGTGATGAGTCCTACCTGCTGGCAGAACCGAGAACTGAGGGATAAAGGCAAAGAAGGAAGGGTCATGGCTCCTGGCAGCTCCGACTGAATGCTTGCTGCTGAGGAAACTTCTTCTGAAAAGAGCAAAATAGTGAAGACAAAAACAATATGGTACAGACCAGTGGTGTCACACTAAGTACAAAAGGGATCAACATTCACAAGCATCCCTGTGGGTTGCATATCAACTTAGAAAACCACATATTAACACTGTGGTCTATCACATTTTTGTTTAGTTTGTTTAATATTTCTCAATTACAATTCAATCTGGTTCTGTCTAGAGTGTGGAGGGTTGCTGGCTGCAGTGCACCCCCATCCAGTATTTGACATCTCTGGATAGAAAAAGTATCCCCAGGAAGAGCACTGATGTAGAGGAGGTAACTCACTTGCTATTGTAGACCATAGAGGTCACTTACGAGCAACTAGGTAGCAAAACGGATAGAGTTTGAGGCCTGGAGTTAGGAGGACCTGAGTTCACAGCTGGTCTCAGACAACTACCTGTGTGACCCTGAGCAAGTCACTTAACCCCATTTATCCCAATTTCCTCATCTGTAAAATGAGCTGAAGCAGGAAATGGAACAAAGCATTTCAGTATGTTTGGCAAGAAAATCCCAAATAGAGTCATGAAGTGTTGTACAGGAATACAAACAATTAAATAACAATAAAATATCGGCCTCCTATGACCGAGTTGCCTATCATAGGGAATTTCATAATTCTCCACAAGGCTCAGGAGCAAGCCTTCTCTACACTGATTAATTTCTTTTTGCTTAACGCCTCTCTCTCTCTCTCTCTCTCTCTCTCTCTCTCTCTCTCTCTCTCTCTCTCTCTCTCTTTCTCTCTCTCTTTCTCTGGAGCTATGGAACTCTGTCAGCTCAAATGTTTGCAAGGGGACCTTCTTTAGGAGAGTGCCAGATACTGACACTCTCAGAATTCACCTGGGTTGATTCAGCAAGTCAAAAAACTAGAAGGCCTCAGGCTCTTTGTGTCCACAAGGAATCCCTGATACAAGGATTGTATCAAACATGCATGAAAACTAAGGCTGAAAAACATGGACTAATGGGAAGAATTCTGAATTTGAGACCAGAATACCCAAGTTCTAGTTCTGACTCCAACATTTACTAGCCAGGTGACATTAAACCATTTTATCTCTCTGAAGCTAAACTTTCTTTTCTGTAAAATGGGAGTAATGATGATAACCAAAAATAACAATAATTGACATTTGTATAACATGTTACAGAGATTTGTTTATATATATATATTATCTCATTTGATCCTCACTTTGTAATCATTATGTAAATGGGAGCTGTTATTGTTTTTCTTAGGTAGTAGTAATGATTGTAACTGGTCCTCAACAGAAATCCTAGTATAGGACTAGATTCCTCAAAACCAATTTAATATGGGCCTGGCAATTGAATCATTAATTAAAGGCAGGAGTATCCTAGATGTAGATCAATATCTCCCCATAGAAGGTGGAGAGAATGCATTTTTACAAAAGACAATAAAGTCAGTGACAAAATTATGCCAGGAAAGAGGGGTCACCCATTTCCCAACCCTCAGTCTCCTAAGGATTGATGGAGAACAGTGTCCTGGTAGTAGCTGGCCTAGAAGTCTGCAGAGGCGAGATCATTTGAAGGAAGAAGTACAGCTCCCTAGATGTTGTCCCCCTGATGTAAAACCCTCTTCCCCTCATGCTAGTTACAGCTCTGAAATGAGGGCATGTAGACCAATCCATATCTGTGAACAGGAATCCCATCTCAACATCTCTAATGGGCAAGGTGTAATTAACTTGACTACTTCAAACTCAGGTTCTCTGGCTCCAAACTTAGGGCCCTATCCACTGTGCTACATGATACCTTCTCCTCTCCAGGCTTAAAATCCTTATTTAAGCCACTTCTCATAATGCATATTTTCCTATCCTTTTGTAAATCCAAGAGGTGATCCTTCTCTGAACACACTCCAGCTCGCCTATATTTCAGAGGTGATCTGACCAGGGCAGAGCTCGAGTCAGCTATCACTCCCTGTCTCTGGACAGCATGGATCTTTTAATTTGATCTATGAAAGAATGATTTTTGGCTTTTGGCTGCTAATTCAGATTGAGCCTACAAATCATTTAGACACTCTCCCCCCAGTTTATTTTTTCATAGGACTATCTAGTCATATCTCCTTCCTCTTGAGCCTATGCAATTGATTTTTTACACACACCCCCAACTGTATAACTTTACATTTATTCCCATTAGGTTTCATGTCATTCAATTCAGTTTACCATTGTAGGTTGTTGAGAGCTTTAAGGCTAGACTCTGTCAATCAAGATATTAGCTCTCCCCACCAATTTTGTAAAATATGTGAATTTGACCAATATGTTATCCATGCATTTGGATTAATTAAATTAACATTTGGATTAATTTTTTTAAAAAGGTTGAATAGTCATTCAAGCATAAATTCACTCCATTAGAAATACCTGTCTTGGGCACTCACAATGTATTTTTGTGTATTTGTCTTACCAACTAGACTGTGAGCTCCATGACATCAAGCAGATGCTACCTGCCCTTGAGAAAGGGGGAAAGGATGGTCTTCTGGGAGGAAGTCAGTAACTTTAGTAGCTATTTCCAAAAACTAGTTTAAAATAGCCTGATGTGCATCTATCTAGATGAACAGAACTAAAACCAAGCCATTATTGCACCCCTCCCCCACACCACTATCCTCCAAGCAGAAAGGTGCCCCTCCCCCTCTCCAAGACCCCCTCATGCTGATGGTTTCCTGATGTGTTTCTAATCCCTCAGGGTAGCCTGATTGGAAAGAATTCTAATCCTGAAGTCAGGAGGGGGAAAAAAGGTTTCAAGGTTTCAGCCTTGGCTCTTCTGTTTACTGAAATTTGAACATGTCAACTTGACCTCCTGAGTCTCATTTCCTCATCTACAAAATGGGGATAATGACACTTGTACTGGCTAGGAGCTATCAGGAGGATTAAATAAGATAATGGATGTAAAGCCCTCTATAAATGCAAGTTGTTATTATTTTAGCTCATGAAGCTGTGGCTTGGGGACTGTGATCTGCACAGTAGAGGGAGCAGACATTTGGATGAAGCCACGGGTCCTTGGAATGCTCAGATAAGCATAATCCTCCATTCCTCCTTCTCTCCAGCAGCTGGTCTCTTCTTCAAGGCACTTTCCCTCTTTCTGAACTACAATTACTGTCCCTGAAAACCCAAGGTCAACTTCTGCCTCAGGTACTTGCTAACTATGTGACTCTGGGCAAATCACTCAACTTGCCGGAACTCCAGTTTTTTCATCTTTAAAATGGAGATGATAATCCTTGTACTCACATGGTAGTTGTGAGGAACACAATTCATGAGCCTGTAGGCTTGGTACAGAAATGGGAATTATTGCTATGACTATTATTACTACACCAAATAGACTTTCAGCTCCTGGGGATAAAGACCCAAAACTAAATATAAGAACACTGGAGGGTCCTAATAATTATTTGTTGAATCTCGTTGAGTGAAGACTATACTCTCAATTCCACGTGTTGGAGCTCAGACCCAGAGGCTGCCCCTTGAGAATAGGAATCATTGCATTCTGTTTATTTCTGTGTGACTCTGGGAGAGCCTTGGAAAAAAAAGTGTTCTAGAAGACAATCTAGACTATAAATTGCAGAAAAAGTAGAACCTCATTAGTTGAGGTAGTTTCCTCATTTATCAATGAAATCACAGGCCCAGTCCCTATCTTATCCTACCCATGATCAGGGGGAATAACACATCATAGGTACTTAGTGAAAAGAGAGGGATGAGGATGGAGTTCCCTTTCTTTGGTTACAACTTCCCAGGTCAACCTGAGACCTAGTGAGAGAGCTATAAAGTCCAAGAGTCGTAGAATTTTAGGGCAGGAGGGTCCTTTCCATCGTAGAATATTAGAGCTGAAAAGGAACTTAGAACATCAAATATTATTTTTTTGTTAAAACTTTTTATTTGCAAAACATATGTATCAACATTAACCCTTACAAAGCTTTCTGTTACAAATTTTTCCTCCCTACTCCCCACCCCTCCCCTAGATGGCAGGATATCCACTACATGTTAATTATGTTAAAATACTTGACAAATACAATATATGTATACATATTTCCACACTTATCATTGTTGCGCAAGAAAAATCGTATCTACAAGAAAAAAAATCAGAGAAAGGAAACACAATGCAAGCAAACATCAATAGAGAGCATAAAAATGTTATGTTGTGATCCACATTTCACATCCCTTTCTCTGGGTGTATATGGTTTTCTTCACTGAACAATTGGAACTGGTTTGAAACATTTCATTGTTGAAGAGAGCCATGTCCATCAGAATTGATCATCGTATAGTATTGTGGTTGCCATGTATAATGATCTCCTGGTTCTGCTCATTTTACTCAGCATCAGTTCATGCAAGTCTTTCCAGGCCTCTCTGAAAGAACATCAAATATTAAACATATACCATTGAATGTTAGAGCAGGAAAGGATCTCAGAACACAGAATGTTAGAACATAGACCATTGAATATTAGGCCAGGAAAGAGACCTTAGAAATGATCTAGTTCACCTTTCTTTCTTATCCTGCTCCCCCCTCACTTTTGCAGCTCAGAGAATCAAAGGGTTTTAGAACTGAAAGGAATTTCAGAAGTTATTTAGTCTAAGCCATATCCAAGTGGGCATTGAACTCCAACATACCTAAAAGAAGATGGCCATCCAGCTTCTTCTTGATGACATCCAATGACATCAACCCACTTTCCCACCTGTCACTGCACTGACTCAACCAATACATTAAGGGATAACCTACTCCCCTTCAACCACTTCTTAGATCTTTAACAAAGAAAGGAGGCCAAGTGGAGGTTTCCCTAGCAAGTCATGTACAAGGTCATTCTTTCAACTCAATGGCTACACCATAATTTCCACTTTGATCAATTGATTAGCAAAACACTGTGTGATAATTGTATATAGAGCATTGTTCTGGGTACTGGGAGAGATAAAAAATTTAAATAGAGATATAGTTCCTGCCCTTAAATAGCCTAATATCTCAGGATACTCAGGATCTGAGTATTCTCAGGAAGTAACAGACCAGCATTTATAAACTCTCTCTCTCTCCCCCCCCTCTTTCTCCCTCTTTATATATATATATATATATATATAGATAGATAGATAGATAGACAGATAGATAGATAGATATAGATATAGATATATATGTACATAGATATAGATATAGATATATGTGTGTTTGTATGTACATACATATATACACAACAATAACATGTAATACACAATTACATATGAATGATGAGTACATTCAAGGTACAAATCAAATTGATATCTGAGGTTTCAGGGCAAGTTATCACGACCCAGCAGGTCAGTGAAGGCTTCTTAGAGAAGATGAGAATTTGATATGGCTTTTAATGGATAGGAAAGAGTACAAAAAGCAAAAATGAGGAGGGCATTCCAGATGCAATAGGCAGTCTGAAGAAAAGACACAGAGGTGTGAAATGAGGGATGACTAAACAAATGTTAGTAAGTGAATGTGAAAGAATAAGAATCAATAAATATGAAAAATTCAAAAGAAGCAATCAACATTTATTAAATGCCTACTATGTGCCAGGCTTTGTACTAAGGGCTGAGAATAAGAAAAGAAGTAAGTGACAATGTCTGCCCTCAAGGACCTTAAAATCTAAGAGGGGAGACAACAAGCAAACAAATATGTATAAACAAGTTTTACAAAGCAAAAATAGGAAATGATTAACAGAGAGAAGACACTAAAATTAAGAGAGATTAGAGAAGGCATTCTTTAGAGGATAGGATTTTAGTTGGTACTTAAAGGAAGCCAAGAGGCAGAGATGAGGAGAGAGAACATTCCAGTCATAGGAAAGGGCCAGAGAAAATTCCCAGAGCTGAGAGATGAAGAAACTTGTACATAGAACAGTAAGGAGGCCGATGTCACTAGACTGAAGAGTTCATGATAAGGAACAAGATATAAATGAGGGAAGGAGGGATCAGAGTAAGTTATGAAAGACTTGGAACACCAAATAAAAGATGTGTATTTGATCCGGGTGGCAACTGGGAGCCACTGAAGTTTATTGAGTACTGGAGTGATATGGTCAAGTCTTTATTTTAGGAAAATTACTTGGTGGCTGAATGGAGGATGAATTGAAGGGAAGAGATTTGAGGCAGGCAGACCCACCAGCAGGTCATTGCTATACTCCAGGCATGAGATGATGAGGGTCTAAACCAGGGTTCAGCTGAACCAGCATCATCAGAGAAGAAAAGTAGGCATTTTCAAGAGATGTGGCAAAGATGAAATTGACAGGTTTTGGCAACAAATTGAGTATGGGGGTGGTGGCAAAAATAGTGAGGAGTCAAGTGTGACACCTAGGTGGTGAGCCTGAGGATGAGGATGAAAGGTGTGAGGAGAATGGTGCTGCCCTAAGGAGTAATAGGGAAGTTAGAAGAGGAAGGTAGGGCTAGAGGTAAAGATTTGGACACAGTGAGTTTAAGATGTGTACTGAACATCCAGTTTGAGCTGTCTGAAGAGCAGTTGGAAATTTGAGAAGCATGGGAAGTGATACAAAGTGAAGTAATAAGAGCCAGGAAAACAATCTATATAATAATTAAGATAATAAAAATGGAAACAAAAAAAACCCTAAATGCTGTATAATTATCTACAGCTTAGCTCCAAAGAAGAAATAAGAAAATGCACCTCCTCTTTTTTATAAAAGTGAGAGACAAGGAAGGGAGGAAGGGAGGAAAAAAGAGAGGGAGGGAGAGAGGGAGAAAGGAAGGGAAGTAGGAGGGAGAGAAGGAAAGAAGGCAGGAAGGCAGAAAGAGGGAGGGAGAAAGGGAAGGAAGGGAGGGAGAGAAGAAAAAAGACAGGAAGGCAGAAAGAGAAAGAAAGAGAGGGAAGGAGAAAGGAAGGAAAGGAAGAAGAGAAGGGAGGGAGGAAGGAAGGGATATGCCAGGTACTGTGGTAAGCAAAGGTAAGATAAGAGAGGGAGGGGGAAGGAAGAAAGGGAGGAGGGAAAGAGGGAGACAGAGAAGAGAAAGGGAGTGAGGAAAAAGTTTTTTGAGGAGGCAGAGTTTTCCAGTTTAGCTGGGGCATAAAATGCACAGAAAGAAGAGGACACTGAGTCCCATAGGCAACGTGCCATGCGCGAGGTCGCACAATCAGTGCCAGAAACTCAAATCCATTTCTGACTTGAGTCCAAAATTTGTCGCTACATTCTGTAGAGATACCTCCCTTCCCCCCCCGCCCCCATCGCTGACTCCCGCCCCCTTTTTAATGTGCGGCTCTCCTCGAGCACCCAGCTCCCTCAGGGTCTGGAATGTGTTCTGCAGTCAGAGGGCGATCCCGCCACACTCCCAGAATGCATCTTTCTCCCGGAGACTCCCCACTTCTCAGAACTTGAGGGCTAGTTTCCAAAGTGTGTGGGTACTGGAGAACAAGTGAGCACGCCCTGAGCTGCGTACAAAGATGCAGCCCGGGGAGGGCCCAGGGGGCGAGCGTCACTTAACGGTAATGGATCCTGATGGGTGGTGAGGAGCCAGACGAGTTTCCGTCAAAGGTCGGGAATGAAAGAGAACAGCCGAGGGTGGGGCGTCGTGTGGGAGCGGTTCCTGCTCTGGGGACGAGCGGCAGATGCTTGGGTCTGAAATGATTATCGGTCGCCTTTGCGGGCGGAATTCCCAATGTGGGCCAGGCTGGAGCACTATCAAACGCATTCGGCAACTGCTAGAGCGCCCAGAGACGATCGCTCTCTCCCCAGCAAATGCATCATACTTACCGCAAGTTGTTTAATGTAGAGCAATAACCCGGGATGGATCCCCCCCAGATCGTCGCGAGTTCTTCACACGGAGCTCTAAATGAACGCGGGGCTTACTAGGAGCTTTATTAGACGGCTTCGTGGATGGGCTCTCTCCTGTCACTTCCATTTTCCCTCTCTTTCCCAATAACAAAAAGAAAAAAAAATCTTTCTTATTTCACCTTAGCATAGGAGAAAGAATACTGCGCTTGGGGTACAAAGACGAGTCTTATCTCTAGTGCTGACCATATGTGAGTGACCCTGGGCAAATTAGCCTCTCCGAGCCTCTCAGTTCCCTCATCTGTGAAATGGAAACTATCTTTGAAGGCTTACTCCTCTCCCTCCCCTCTCCTCCCCCCCCCAGGTGGTTTTGAGGAGTTTGATAAATTTCAGAGTCCTACGGAATTGTGAACTATTAGAATGGGTGGATGGATGGGCAGATGCATGAATGAATGAAGCACTTATGTGCAAAGTGCTGTGCTAAAGCAAGAGAGTTCCTGCTCTCAAGGACTCTGAAATCTAACGGGCAAACAATATTTATGAAGATTTCAATTATCAGTAAGATGGAGAAGCTTCGTGATCTTTAGGGTACAGCAACAAAGCAGATGGCAGTGCTCAGGGCTTTTTATGCCATTCTCATTAACTATATATATGTATATATGTATGTGTGTGTATATATATATTCCTGATGTTGAAGTATTTGACAATACAAGGCTTTGTTGACAAGAACTTTTTTTTGTAGGACTTCAGTGTTTGCCAGGTTGCAGCTCCACCTTCCCAGGATGATGTCTGAGGACCAGGGCTAGGAGCATTGATGTGCCAAAGGTTCCACAGTTTAGAGTTCTGGATTATCTCCATCAGAGTTTGAAGAGAGGCGGTGACCAAGATGGTAGCAGTTTGCCTCACCTGGGACACAGACATCTGTGCCATCATCTAAAGTCATAGTCAGCTAGTATCAGATCCCCAAATTAGGACTCCACCTGCCATAGAACAATGACTCTTATGAGTGCCTAATATATTTGTCTGCTGAATATATAATGAGTGTTGGCATTTAAATAATTCTTTGAAGTAACACAAGCATTGTTACCCACATTTTATAGATGTGGAAAGCTGGATTTACTTCATCAAGAAGTAAAATGATTTACCCAGAGTCAAGCAGTTAGTGTCAGAGGTGGAATGCATGGGTAAACACTGGAAATATTAAGAAAGAACTGGAGTTCAGGGAGGATGTAGGGTGCAGAGCCTTCGGTTAGATCAACTCCCCAATCCCTTCCTAATAATTTCCACAAGAAAGACAGATGTACTCCCAAGGAGGAACCAGGGTATCAACACATAGACAAGACATAGGTCCTGTGACTCAGACCCAAGGACAAACAACTGACTCATAACTAGACAGATTTTTCTCCAAAGGTCTGAAAGAAACAGCTAACCTCAAGGCTGGAGGTCTCTTCACTTGCAATCAGGGTCTGGCTCTGCAGAGCTCCTGGGGCCACATGCTAAGAGCTCGTTTTCCCCTTTCCCCTGTTGTTTGGTTCAGTAGCTTCCTGCCCCAGCCTGGTATTAGAGAGCTTAGGGCAGATAAGATTTCATCTCAATATAAACCACAGAGCAGTAGGGAGGGTGCAGAGAGGTGACAGGCCAGTGGGATTCCTCGTCTCAGTATCCTGGTGGGAAGTAACTTTGGAGCCTCTGTGAATGCTTTGTTGGGTCCCACCCTGTACCTTCTCTCAGCTGCAAAGGGTTAGTGTTATTTTATTCAGTGGGAATTAAACACAGATTTTTCCTCTTGGTTAAAAAAGAAAAAAAGATGGTTTGGGGCATTAAAAATAACATGTAAGTGCCTGTATTTTGGTTTGGTTTTTGTTAACACTTTGAATTGTCAAGTGTGAGCAACAGGGAAGCTGGCCTGGGAAATAAGGAGCCAAATGAGTAGCCAGTTGGGTTATCAAATACAAATATGGATTTTTTTTAAATAACAAACTGAATCAGCAGTTTTCCTGTAAGAAAATCAGAAAGCTACATTTGTTTAAGAAAAATCAGGAAGGTGTGAATGGAGATATACTGGTCTCCTAAAGAATGCTCTTTTGAGTTTTGTTATGTGTATGGAAGAGCTTTTTTAAGTTCAGAATTTTAAAAAAAGAGAGAGAACAAATGTCAGCTTCATGTCAGTAGGATTGTTTTTTTTCATTGTATTTGTATCGGTCCCTAGCACAGTGCTTGGCACATAGTAGGTGCTTAACAAATAGAAAAAAGTGGCCACATGGAGTGAAGAACTGTGACTTCAGATTTGTCTCTCTGGTTCTGGCCTTCTCTGAACCAACAAGGGACAAAGCAGTCTCTCCTCAGCCTTTGTTTCTCTCAAAGACAATGTGTGAGAGAAAATCCTTACATCTGTTCTCATTAGTCTCTGAGAGCAAGCACCCCAGAGATTCTATCTCAGCTGGAGAGCTCCCCTAGACAAATACAAAATGGGTTTCCTCGGAGAGGGGACAGTGACTTTTAATTTCTCAGAGCCCCAGTTTCTCCAGCTGTAAAATGCAAATCATAATAGCCACAGATCTTAACTCAAAGGCCTGTTGTGAGGCTCAGATGAAATAATGTATGTAGAGAGCAATATTGAGTTGTGTTCCTGCCATGCAGCCCTAGGTTATGAGGGCTCCCAGGTGAATCATTATTGTGCTATGAGGTAGTAGGGAAGAGGAATCAGCTGTCTTGGATAATTTGACTGGGTTGGGCTAGCTTCCTGATTCCCCTTGACTACCCACAGATACTCCTATCAATAGGTCCCTCTGAAAGGGTCCTCCTTCACATGGGAGCACAAGCACAGTTCCACAGATCCAAATAGGCTCGTGTCAGGGGTGACATGCAAAAATCAACCAGTTAAGAAATAGGGAGGGGAAGCCCGACAATTCAGACAAGGCCGATCTGGATGAGACTTTCACAGATATTCCAGATGTGAAACTCAACATTTTTTTCTTTGATGCTAACCTGCCCCACTGAAGGAGAATTGAGCTTGCCAAATAAGATCACTAGGATGGGGTGCTCTTGTCACTGACTCTTAGGGGATATACGAGGGAGAGGATATGAAACACATCCCAACTATGTGACTACAGCCACCTTCTCTTCCCCCATACCGTGCTTATGTATTCGATTTCATTTCCCTGTAAATGAAAGTCTCTAAATTCTATTCTTCTGGATACCATTGCATAGGGTGGTGCAGAGTGGGATGGGAGGATTTTATCCCAAGTAGATATGCTCACTCCTTAGAATTAAGGAGGGGGAGGGGGAGATGAGTGTGGACATCACCTGTGGATCATGACTTACTCAGGTGTGTGTTTCTGAATGAAATGGACAAGTTCCCCTGCATGGAGACCCCATCTCTGAAAAGCTGGCACCCCAGAACCATAGGTGGAGGCAGTGTTGTGGGCTCAGGAAATTCAAGCCCTAAGGACATCTATCTATCTTCTTCTTCCTCTGCTTTTCTGTAAAGCAAGAAAAAAAGCTGGGGCCAAAAGGGTGGCTCCTTCTCCCTTAACAAAGGAGGCCTCAAAGAGGGCTGATGGAGTCTCCTTCTGAGAATCATCGGTCATTTGTTCCCTGAGTGACCAAGTCACTTGTCTCCCTGGACCTCCGTTTCCTCATACGCCCAGATGAAGAGACTTTATTGTACTTTGCATCTCTAATCCTAAATCATTGGTCCTCAGTATTACAGATTCCGAGTTGGGGAAGGAGGTAGGAGATCTGGAGAAGGTGGTAGCCCCACGTTACTGAGGCTGGCTCAGCTGCTATAAGCAAAGCCACCAGGAGACAGCTGGACGCAGCCAAGTGGATCTGCAACGCACCGAGTACAGGGGAGGAGGGGAATCCATCTGGGGCCAAGAGCTTTGCCTGAACTTTGTCCTTCACTCAAGCAAAAGAAAATATTATTTCGCCCTCCAAAGAACCACACATAATAACAGGCGAAATGTCAAGACCAATGTTGATATAAACCCCAAAGGAAAACAAACATGCACGTAGCTTCTCTGTGGCCTCCCCACCTCACCCTGCCTGGCTAGTTTAAACAGATTTAGTGGAGGGGGGAGGGGAAGATGAAGAGGGAAGAATCTGTCAGCCTTTCGATGACTGTTATAAATGACAGGGAGGGCCAGCATGGCTACCTAATAATGAGAGCTAACAGTAGCTATCGGTTCTACCGTTTATAAGCACCTTCTTCCCAATGGCCCAGATAAGAACCATTATTCTCATTTGGCATGTGAGGGAACTGGGGCTTAGAGACACAAGGTGACTTAAGTTCTGGGGGTCACACAGTCAGTAAGTGGTAGAACCAGGATACAATCATCAGCAGGTGGCTTAATGACGAGAGCGCCAGACTGGCACTCAAAAGACAAGGTTCAAATCCTATCTCTGCCATCCTCTGTGACTTGAGCCAATCATTCCCTATCATTGTTCCTCGGTTTCTTCATCTATAAAGTGAGGAGATGTGATCAGAGGAGCTCTAAGGTCCCTCCCAGCTCCACAAACCTGTGAGCCTGGGCTTTTTCCATAACACAGCCTTCAATACCTCCTTGGAGACTTTGTGCACCTGCACACACCTGGGACCAAGCTGAGCATCCTCGCTACGGCAGGCCCTGGGCAATGAACAAATGGGACAGGCTGTGTGAGAAAACCCTGTAGAAGGGTTTCAGTCACCTCCTCTGCCCTCCACCCCAACTTTGCCCAGGAGCTGTATGACTGGCTGGTCTAAAAGCTAGAAGCTTTCTGAGACAATGAGGTTTGGGGATTCCGGGGTTGTGCTCACTCTCCCTAGGACTTCTTGGAACAGGAGCAGAGAAGGAGATTGGGGAGGTCCTTCTATCTGTTGCTGACATTGCTGCTGCCGTTGTTCAATAGTATCTGACTCTTTGAGATGTCATTTGGGATTTTCTTGGCAAAGGTACTAAAGTGGTCTGTTTTCCCTTCTCCAGCTCATTTTACAAATGAGGAAACTGAGGCAAATTTGGCTAAGTGACTTGCCCAGAATCACACAGCTAATAAGTGTCTGAAGCCAGATTTGAACTCAAGGAAATGAGCCTTTCTGTGCATACCATGTACTACATCACCTAGATGACCTTGTAGTTATAAGATCTGTGTTCAAATCAAGCTCTGCCACTCCTCCTATTGTTGGCTTTGGCCAAGTCATTTCGCTTTTGTGAGCCTCAATTTCTTCATTTGTAAAATATAGATGACCTCTAAATATCTTCCCAGCTCCAAATCTTCAGTCCTAAGAATCCTGTTTCTTGACATTTAAGTAGACTCATTGATACATAGAATGTTTAGCTCTATAATAAATCCTAAAATAGAATGTTAGAATTGAAAGGGATGGAATATATACTCTTATTGGAGTGGCAAAGAATTAGAAACTGAGGGAATGTCCATCAAATTGGAAATTGACTAAGCAAGTATTACTTTGTGTATAAAGATGGAGTTGGACTAGGAGGTGAGAGAGAGAGAGAGAGAATGAAGACCTTAAAATAAAAGTTATTTATAAATAAAATAAAAACGAGGAGCTGAACTAGATTATCTCTAAAGTTTCAGCTTTGACATTCTAGGAGTCTACAATAAATAATCTAAACATAAAACAAATATTTGAAGGTGTAAGTAAGACTACAGAAAAGGTACCTGCTGTGGAAAGCCAAAACTGAGGTTTCTCAATGTGGCAAGAACTCTTAGATAGACATACGAGACAGGTAGATATCAATGAGAAGGGACAGAAAGCCCCCATCTTCCAGGCCAGAAGACAGATTAACTTACATCTTCCTCCTCCACTGCTTTCCTGAGGAAGGGCAGGGGTTTTCTCTTCTATGATCTTCAGCTTCTGGAGATGGTTTCCTTTATGTGCAGAGGCAAGTTTATTAACAAGATTCAATAAGCCTAGGTTTTAGTCCTTGCCACACTAGTCGCCTTGCTGTAAGGCCTTAGATAAATCACTGTCATTCCTCTTTGTTCCTCATTTTCTTGCTCTATAACATGATGGGCTAGTTGTTCTCAGAACCTCGATGTCTTCACATCCTATGGTTCGGTTTCCCTGACACTTAGCTTTAGCAGTCTATGGTCTATGTCCAAGTGTAACTGCTTGTGTTTCTGAACTCTACCCTATATCTCCCCTCACTCATTCCCTCTAATCCCACCTTTGGGAAGTGGGCCAACTGGTCTTCCCATTCCAATAGGGTTCATCTGGTGAGGGCCATGGGAATGAAGACAGAGATAGCTTTTGCTCCTCTGGGGAATGACTTTGTGTGACATCCACAAAAGCCCCTCCCTTCATTCCCCCTTGGCCCTGACCCTTCCTCACTCATCCTCACAGGTCTACCTCACGCTGCAAGGCGGTATTTGGAGCTCCTCCCCACCCAGGACTAATTGCC
>JAJPUD010025693.1:0-17272 GCA_023553655.1 Myrmecobius fasciatus
TCTAGCTACTACAAAAAGGGCTGCCACAAACATTTTTGCACATGTGGGTCCCTTTCCCTCCTTTAAAATCTCTTTGGGATATAGGCCCAGTAGAAACACTGCTGGGTCAAAGGGTATGCACTGTTTGATAACTTTTTGAGCATAGCTCCAAATTGCTCTCCAGTATGGTTGGATCCGTTCACAGTTCCACCAACAATGTATCAGTGTCCCAGTTTTCCCACATCCCCTCCAACAGTTATCATTATCATTTCCTGTCATTTTAGGCAATCTGACAGGTGTGTAGTGGTATATGAGTGGACATTTTCTAAGAAGCCCTGCTTTAGGTTATAGGGAATCATTGGAGTTTATTGACAAAGGGTGTGGAGTGGTCAGATCTGGACTTTTTCAATATCACTTTAGCTGATCTGTAGAGCAGGGAAAACTCTGAGGCAGAAAGAACAATTACTATGTACGCCAACACTACCCAACAACAGAGAGTGCTCCAAGGAACCAGCAAACTGCTCTACAGGAATCTATGTATCCCTGTTTCTTGGGTGGAAACATCCCTTTTGTGGGTAGGAACATTCCTCTAATTAGTCTAAAGGTGTGGAGTATATGTATCTATATGTGCACACATGAGTATGTTTGTGTGTAATGATTCATTATCTAATTAGAATCATGATTTCTGCTATCCTTATAATTAGGAAATAGCTAACTTACTTTTTCTGTTGAATTTCAATGGAGTTAATAGCATTAGCATGCATTAACTGCATACCATTTTCAAACTACGTACCATTTTTCTAACCAGATAATCATAACAAGACCTTTTTCTATCTTGACAATCTTCTTATATTTTATTTTCCTCTAAGCATTTTTTTGATGCAGTGGCACTAGCCCCCTTGCTGTTCCTCACCCAAGACACTTTATTTCTCATTTCAGTTATTTTACTGGCTTTCCCCTAAGGCCAGGGAAATGTTCTTTTTTCGCTCCTGGCTTCATTCAAGTTTTCATTTTCATTCAAAATTTCATTTTAAAAGCCTTTCCTGATCCAGCCCAATCTTAGTGACTTCTGAAATTGCCAACAATATGTTCTGTAATTTTTTGGCTGATACATAATTATCTTCATGATGCTTCCCACATTAGATTGTAAGATTCTTGGGAGTCAGGACCATTTTAGTCTTTTTATCCATAGTACTTAGAAGAGTTGTTGGAATATGGTAGCTGCTTGATAAATGTTTCTTAACTTGAATAAAAAAGAGCTTAAAGAATTACTATGCAGACTGGACATTGCTCCTCCCAGACCAAGGCCATTCAAAACCTTTTACCCTATAAGCAAGCTTCCCCAAACCAGGAGTTTACAGATATTCATATTATAGGCCAACTGTTAGTGTCCCTCCCACTGCTACAGGGAGGTAACAGCAGGAACCACTGAACTTAATCATGGCTATTAATATACTTGAAGTAATCACTAGCTCCTTATTGTAGTTGTTGGTGTCCATGGTGAAGGAGCCACTCAAATTACTCAGCCCTGTCTGTTCAGCAATAGAGAGAAATGCACTGAATCTAACATTGCCATCACTTTATTGCCCTTTTTTTGTTCTTCCCTCCCAAAATTTGTATGCATTCTATGCCACTTTATTCATATTTCCTGGAACTACTATTTGGGATTTGCCTTTATATTAAAGTTTTTAATTATTTTAATACCAGGGACCCCCATGGATCCCTTCTTAGAATGATATACTTTAAATTAATGCATAAAATAAAATATTTAGTTATAAATAAAATCAATTATGTAAAATTACAAATTACAAATTTAAAGAAATACATTCATGAGCCCTAATTGAAAAAAAATCCCTGCTTTTAATGTAGTATATCAGCCACATAAGATAAAAAATTTCATGATTTTGTAGTCATACTCTTCTGCAGATTTCAACTCTGCTTCCCCCAGCTCAGAGAGTGAAACTTTTTGCCTTTTCTTTGTAAGACCCAGAATTCTATCCCACTTCCCAAATATATTCCAATCATCTTCACTCCATTGTAATTCTTACTTTGATGTGTTATTTCTTTACTTTGAACACAATAAGCTCTTTGAGATTAGGGCCTTTTGTTTGCCTGGTGTTCAAAATAATCTTTGGCACAAAGTAATTACTTAATAAGTATCATATCAAATCATATCATATCATATCTATCTATCTGTCTGTCTTTCTGTGCATCCATCCATTCATCTATTAATTTCAAATATGCTCCATTGTTCTCTACTCTCAATATTTTCTTCTTGTATGCTTGGCCAGAGACATATCCAGCTGCACCATGGAAGGAATTAGAGGACCTTAGACTAAGAATTTATAAATATAAGTCTTTAAGCATGGATGAATTATACCCAAGATTACTGATTAGGAAAAAAGACAGCTATGATTGCAAAACCACTGTGAGTAATCTTTCAGAAATTATGAAGAATGGCAAGTGATTGGAAACAGGCAAATGTCCTATTTTTTAAAGGGAAAATGCTATATTCCAAAAACTGCATAGTAATCCTACTCACTTGGGAGTGATACTTGGACCCGTTTTATAATGGATAACTACTCAGATGATGTGTTAGCATTTTTTAAAACTGCAGTGATCACTGGGAGCCAATATGGATTTGCTAAGTGCTAAACTAATCATATTTCCTTTTCTTCATTGGCTAATTCGACTGATAATACACTGAGGGATATTATAGACATACTTTTATTTCAGTATGAATGTTTGACAGGGTCTTCAAAGATATCCTCATGAACAAAAGGGAGATGAATTCATAGTTGATCAAACAGCCTTTTTCCCTCACATAAGATAAATGGATTGAATTCAACTCTAAGAGGAATCTATAATGCATTAGTGGTTTAATTTTGCTGCTGTATTAATATTATTAATAACAGCAATCATTGGGGCAGCTAGATGACACTTTGGCTAGAATACTAATCCTTGAGTCAAGAGGACCTAAGTTCAAATTTGATCTCAGACACTTAACATTCACTACTAGTTGTATGACCCTAGAAAATCACTTAAACTCAATTGTCTCACTGCCCCTCAAAAAATGATAGCAATAACTATTTATATAGTGTTTTATGGCTTGCAAAGCCATATTATCTCTTTTCATCCTCTTGACAACATGTGGAAAATTATGCGTTTTACTCATCTTCATTTGGCAGATGAGGTATTTGAGACAGATTGACGGATTAGCCTAGTGTCATACATCTTTTAGTAAGTTTCTCATATGGGATTTGAATTTACATTTTGCTGCCCCAGCTCCTATAATATATTCACTCTATTTACCTAACTAACTTTTAAACTTTTTTTCAAGCAATAACAAGCAATATCATCAAAAAAGTCAATGTTTCACATTGCTTAAAGTTAGAAGTGGTAAAGCAATACCAAATGTAAGTAAAGACATTTGGATTGAGAGTCAAATTATTCTGGTGCTGAATAATAGACCCAAATAAAAATATAAAGATTTAAAGGAATAAGTATAAAGAACTGCATTTCAATTAAAAAACTGTAACACAACTATAACATAAATGGGACATGACAAGAAAGAAGTTTATTTTAATTTAATTGGCAGGATACAAAGCAATTACGGTCTTCTTGAAAATATGGACTTTTTAAACATTTGTTTAAAATAAAGACTAAAATTGTTCCATATATGCAACATGTAAAGAATCCATGTATTGAAATAGAATTATTATCATATAAAAGGTGCTCCAAATCACTATTGATCAGAGAAATGCATATCAAGACAACCCTGAGGTACCACTACCCACCTGTCAGATTGGCTAAAATGACAGGAAAAGTTAATAATGAATGTTGGAGGGGATGTGGGAGGGCTGGGACACTGATGCATTGTTGGTGGAGCTGTGAACGGATCCAGCCATTCTGGAGAGCAATTTGGAGCTATGCTCAAAAAAGTTATCAAACTGTGCATACCCTTTGACCCAGCAGCATTTCTATTGGACTTATATCCCAAAGAAATCATAAAGGAGGGAAAGGGCCCCACATGTGTAAGAATGTTTTTGGCAGCCCTTTTTGTAGTGGCTAGAAACTGGAAATTGAATAGATGCCCTTCAATTGGAGAATAGCTGAATAAATTATGGTATATGAATGTTATGGAATATTATTGTTCTGTAATAAATGACCAGCAGGACGATTTCAGAGAGGCCTGGAGAGACTTGCATGAACTGATGCTGAGTGAAATGAGCAGAACCAGGAGATCAATATACACAGCAACAAGACTATACGATGATCAATCCTGATGGACATGGCTCTCTTCAACAATGAAATGTTTCAAACCACGTCCAATTGTTCACTGAAGAAAGCCATATACACCCAGAGAGAGGGGTATGAAATGTGGACCACAACATAACATTCTCATACTCCTTGATTGATGTTTGCTTACATTGTGTTTCCTTTATCTGATATATCTTTTGTGTAGATAAGATTTTTCTTGCACAACAATGATGTTTGGAAATATGTATACATGTATTCGATTTGCCAATATTTTAACATAATTAACATGTAGTGGATATCCCGCCATCTAGGGGAGGGGTGGGGAGTTGGGGGGAAAAATTTGTAACAGAAAGCTATGTAAGGGTTAGTGTTAAAAAATTACCCACACATATGTTATGAAATAAAATAAAATAAAAAAAATAAAAATAAAAAAAATAAAAAATAAAAGAAAAAGAAAGAGAACAAAAAAAGAATTATTATCATATGGAAATTTTAATATTTTTAGGAGTTTCATTAAAAATTAGATCACTCAGCTTTCTCAACTGATAGTTTGATGATTTTTAATTGTAAGATTTATATAAAGATTCCATGTGATTTTTAGATTGTAAATATATGAATTACATAAATATAAAAGATAGTGATTTTATCAGTTCACATATATCTGTGATACATATTTTAAAAATCCCAATTGTTAGCTATCCTAAAACTATATCCCAGAATAAATCAATCAAGGATTTTGAAAGCAACATTTGGATTCTTTTTTTTCATGATGATAGTTACCCACACCAGGAACAAAAAAAGGCATTAGTTGTTTTTCTGTACTTCTAGATTTTAATTAGGCAAGAAAGACTAGATCTTGAATATACTATCATCAGTGTTTTCAAAAAAGATTATCTTTCAATTTCAAAGAGTGTTAGAGAAAACAATGAATAATAAACAGATTAAATAAAAGAAATGACAACAAAAGAGATGAATAGAAATAAATGTAACATTTAATTTAGAAATGCAAATATAACACAGCTACCATTTCATAATGTATAATTGAGCATATATTTGTACATATTTGCACATTATGTATATATATAATGTATATAAGCTACCATTATCTATTCTCTTTTTCTTTCACTCTCTCTCTCTCTATTATCCATTTATTTATATTCTCCTTTATAAAGAGGCTTCACTTCTGCTTTGCATATTGTATTAAGTGGTGGCTTTTATTAGAATGAGTATAGCATTCTAAAAATGTTCTTGGGGGAAAAACAACAAAGAACCAAAAAATTTCTTGGAAATCATTTTTGGAATTGTTTTTGTATGTAACTTCTCAGCCAGACAATATAATTAGTCTAATGACAGGATAGTTATATTACATTCTCTTTGGTCTGATATGTTTTTATTTCTATTTTCTTTGAGTTCATCTTTCCAATTCAATATATGATCAAGTTTCATTTCTGATTCTACATAGTCAAACACCACCCTTCCCTCTTCCCCCCCCCCACTAACAAGCCTCATCTTCTGGCATCTTGTTTATTTCACAGAAAACAGTTTTTTTCTCCTATATATGGTAAAATAATTTCATCGATATAATCTCTCTAGATTCAGCTTAGTTTATGTTTCCTACTTAAGGCATCTATTAATTAATTCAGTCACCAATGATCACTCTACCATTATCAATTCATAGAACTAATTGTCTATGTCACTCATTGGGGTATATTATTATGTACTCTCTTACCTTGATGCTTAACTTTTTCCTGAACATGTTCCCTCCTCCACCCAGACAGATCCAATACAATAATCCAAACCAACAAAGATTTATTTTATTAAGTGCCTACACAATGCCTGACATAGTGCTAACTATTGGGGATATAATTAATAAAAAGAAAGACAGCCCTTGTCCTAAATGAATTTACAATCTAAAGACTGCACGCTCAAGAGGAATAGGATCATAATTTATATTTTTTTTTCATAGGTCTTAGTGTTTGGCCCGTTGTACATACATAGTAGATGAGTAATATCTAATTTAAAAAAAAATACCACAAAAAGGAACTGATTTCTCCACAGCTAATCCACAAAACTCTAAGTTTTTTAGTTTCCTTTTTAGAAAGAAGAGTCTTTTTTAAGTGTCATGGATTATAATTTTATGCAAAAGTCCAGGAATGAAAGAAAAAAGTAAGGAGTCATTTATAGACAAAATAAATCATTAATCACGGTAGGTTTTTGTTTTTGTTTTTGTTTTTGAGAGGAGGGAATCTGCCTAAGCTTTTGTTAGGAAAAAAAACAACATTTTTACATTTCTCTCCATTCTACTCCTTTCTAATCTGAAATGTATCTCATCCTTGCTGTTTCAAGATGGATTTGTCCTCAGCCTCATATAAGAAGGAAACTTATTTGAGTTGCCAAAGAAAGCTTCAGTATTCCTCTTGTTCTAAAAAAAGAAGAGCTTTTTGATTTTAAATTTCTTTTAAATGAAGAGAACTGTATCTGAATATTTGGAGAGGACTGATTTTAGAAATACATGATGAAATTGCCCATCTTCTGTGGTTTGGGGAGCCTTCAATTGAACAAATAAGGAATACATAAGGGATTCAGATGAGAGTACATTGTCTACCTTTTCTCAGTACAACTGAAGTGGTGTTATAATAAATTCCATTTAAGTTGTGAGAAAAAAAAATAAATTTTTAAACATGCTTTCAAATTAGAATTTGAAGAAATTCACCTTCCAGTTTCACAACTTCTTTGTGTGTCTGTGTGTATCTATATGTGTATATACATTTACTTGTATATACACACATAAAGATTAGAAAAAGGTATTGAGAATGATTAATGTAATGTCTAAGATTCACTTCTAAATATAATATTCCATGATGCATATTGGAAAAGGTGGCCCACTTTGTTTTATCTCCCTCATAGAATCTTCCTAGATCTCTCCTTCCCCTCTCATACAAACTTAGAAGTATTCTTTGCTATCACCAATCTCTCAATCATTATTCTTCTTTCTAGATTATGAAGTTCTTGAGGAGAGTCACTATGACCATTTTTTTACCATAGTCCTTTAAAAATTTCCTTGATATAGTGGGTTCTTAGAGCACACCTGTTAAATTTCAATGGGGGAAATTTTCAGTTGTCTTGTCCTATCTCTTGCTATTTAACCCTGATGAAACTGGACCAGAGAATGAGGCTGATGACTTTGTGCAACACTGCCTCACTTAAATCCAATTCATTTGTAAGTTATGACATCACCCCCTGAAGTCATTGGTCTTCTTTGAGATTGAAGGGTGAACAACAACAAAAACAAATTGCAATATATTCAACTAAATCATTAACAGGAAATTATGAAAAAAATTCTGATCAAAGTTCTAAATAATAAAAATAATTTTCTTCAGGGCAGTTAGGTGGTGCAGTGGATAGAGCACTAGCCCTGAAGTCAAGAGGACCTGAGTTCAAATTTCGTCTCAGACACTTAACACTTCCTAATTGTGTGACCCTAGGCAAGTCCCTTAACCCCAATTGCCTCAGCAAAAATAATAATAATAATTTTCTTCTTCTGGTATATATGCCTACTTATCTAGTATCTTATTTTCTTTAAAAAATTGTTTTTTTTACTAATAAACTGATTTTCTCAAAAGTAATATGTGGAAATAATTTGTATTAAAATTCATTTTCCCACTGTAAGATATTGTGTTTTTAAGGGAGTTTATCCCTTGGCATATGCTATCGTTCTTTGGTTTTGCAAATTTTTTTAGCTCATTTCTCATTGATAGACACCCAAGCAATTCTGAACAGAATTTTTGGACTTAGTGAGCTAACTCCTTGCTTGTTTGCAAATTTTTTTCTCTTTACTCCATAAGTTTTATACTGTGTTGGATAAGTTTCTGGTGAAGTTAAACCTTGAATATCTAGTGAATTTTTTTGTTCAACTTGATAATTTCTTCTCCAAGTCAAATACAATTTTATGTTATTTCCTGAAAATTTATGTTCAAGATTTTAATTTTATCATCCCTTCCCATCCAAAGGCCAAAAAATCTTAGGTTCTTTCTCTAAATATTATTTTTAGATCAATTAAAAAGTTTTAAATCTTTTGGGTTGTTCCAGTGATTTCTTGTACATTAATATTTTTTTTTGCTGTGATATTAAAGCATTATTGCTGTTTTCCCCTTCTGTTCCATCAAGAGTGCCAATGGCATTGCAAATGTGTTCCAATTTTGGCATTAAACCATCGATTCTTCTTTTGAACATTTCATTGATTACCATGTTCACTTATCTCTTAAATTCTTTTATTATGTCTTCTACTTCTCCCAATGCTTCTTGTGGTAACTTCATTTTCGTTTTTGGGGCTCCTGTTGTTGTTCTATTTCTCTGGAGATTTCCTCAAATATTCTTTTGAATTCACAATATACCTCATACATTATGTTATGTTATGTTATTGTTATACTATGTTATATTTATCATATCATATAGCTTTTTTTGCTTGACTATTTCTTTCAATCTGTCTGTAATGCTCTTCTATGGGGCAGTTCTTTCTTTTCCCTTCTTTTGGTTATATATAGAAAATATTCCAGAGTGAAATTCTGGCTTATTTTTAAGAACTTTCAGCTAGTAATTAAATGTCTATAAAAATTTGGTTCTGAAATTGAAGTAAGTACCTATAGAGTTCTAAGATAATTCTTTCACATGTTTTCTGCACTTCCTTCCTAATTTATAGAATTCAACAACAAAAAAAGTAAACATTTGTTTCCCTACCACCTCCATCTCTGCCTTCAATAGAATAATGATAACAAAGTTTCTCACTGCTGGTACTGAAAATTCTAATATCTTATTTTTTAAAGCAGAATTTCTTTTTAAAATAAGAGCAGCCTTTTCTTTTTCAAAATATATGCAAAGATAGTTTTCAAAATTTACCCTTGCAAAATCTTGTGTACCAATTTTTTCTCCCTCTCTTACCTTCTCTCTCCTCCCCTTCTCCTCTGGACAGCAAGTAATTTAAATATAGATTAAACACTTGCAATTCTTCAAACATATTTTCACATTTATCATGCTGCACAAGATAAACGAGAATGATAAAAAAGCAAGCAAACAAACAACAAAAAAGATGAAAATGGTATGCTGTGACCCACGTTTAGTCTCCATATTCTTCTCTCTGGATTTGGATGGTTCTTTCCATTGTAAGTCTATTGGAATTGTTTTGAATCACCTGATTGTTTAAAAGAGCCAAGTCCATCATAGTTGATCATCACATAATCTTGCTGTTGCTGTGTACAATGTTCTTTTGATTCTACCCATCTCAATAAGCATCAGTTCATGTAAGTCTTTCTAGGTAAAGCAAAGTTTCTTAAAATTGTGTGTGTGTGTACATGTGTGCACATGCGTGTGTGTGCATGTGTTGAATCATCTCAAGATAATGCTTTTAAATCCATAAAATGCATAAATATGAAAGAAAACAATTTTATTGAGATAGTTACTAAATATTTTAAAAATTTGCATCCAACATTATGAATGTCTCTTTTGTAATTTATTTTTGGTTCAAGAGTATTACAGTATTCATGTGAAACTCATTCATTTCCTTTTTTTTTTTTTTTAATCTGATCTGCTCAGCACCTACTGGGATATCTAAATGGACCCATTTCTCTCCAGATGACAATTAATTATCTTTCTAACCTTAATTTTCTGTCCCTGTTCACCCACATGTGGATCAAAAATTTACCTTTTTCTTTATCTTCTTTTTTTGTAAAGTATCATGTACCCCAAGTAACATGCTATTTTGAATGAATAAAATTATATATGTCCAGGCAATAATCAATTTAGGAAACTCTGGTCTAGAGCACTAACTATAAGTCTATTGAAGTTTCAAAAAAAATCTTTCCAGGGTTAGCAACACTCATTTTCTCCAAAAGAGGACAACAATTTTTAAACAAGAGGAACCCTTGAGCTCCATTTTCACCATCAGCATATTATTGCCCAATGTACCAAAAATAAATATTCACACATTCACTAATAAAACAAGAAAATATCAGTGTGACAGATTCCAGAATGTAAATATCACCTCTCCTTGCCCTGCCTGGTTGTGAGACTTCCTTCATTATACACCGAACTGATAATATTTTAAGCAAATATTCTAATTCTCTGAAGAAACATTGCATAAGTTCAGTGCTTATAAGATGAAGAATAGAGAAAGAATATATATTTAACCCTTATATCTTCTCTTAACATAATTTCATTGTTACCTACATGATGTTTCCAACCTTTAACTTTTTCTGGAAATCAGTTTGAAAGTATAATTCTTGGGATTCTCTTTTGTGCTTTAAAAAACCCTCCTTTTGTGTCCAAAGCATGGTCAGTTTCTCCCAGCATTTTTATGTATTCTCTATTTCCTCTTCAATCTTTTATTCACACGTCAGTGTTATAGAAGAAAGCCAATGCTTTATACTTTTTTTGCCCTCTAATGTATTGATAGGAAGTTCTTTGAACTCCTATTTCAAAGTCACTGCATGCTCATTTTTCATCACTGTTGGATGTGAGGTGCATTTTTAAGCACTCTGAAAATAGGCACATATTTTAAAAATATGATCCGACTCTTGGAATGGAAACTAGTATTCATTACATTTTTTGTTCTTCAAGCTTCTTCCTCTAAAGCTGTAATATAATCAGATACATGTCCATCTCCAAAAGAATATTAAAATAATTTGATGTTTTAAGGCAAAACTATACACAAATTACATTATAATGATGGGTGTGGTGTCTTTTTATCTTATATTTTATGATTTATTTAAATATCCATCTTTTATGTTTTTTTGATATTCAAAGACTGAAAAAGAAACTTCTATAGTAGGACCATATGGTGCCAATTGTTCGCCCAACAGTTCATTATTTAATTTTCTCACTTGCATTATTCTTACCAGTAATGATATAAATCATTCATGTATTAACCTACTGGATCCAATACTTAAAAAAATAAACCAAACAAAAAATAAGTACCTGCATGGTGGTTTGTATAGATTTAAAACATTATTCCACAGCCATTGTTGTTGTTGTTTGTCCTTCATATTTGAAGAGGACCATGATAGGGAGGTGATACTAAGAACATTCATGTCAATTGGATTTAAATAAAGGAGGGCTGTGCAAGGTCACCTGCCTCACTTTCCCCTCCAGAGTCATCTGGGTTCCAGGGCAAGATATAGATTAAGAAAATTGGGGATGACCCTGGATACAATAGAAGATCTTATTCTGTTTAAGTTAAGGCCCTTTAACAGGTCTCAGTTTGGCTGAGGTCACAGCACCCATTCAGTGATTAAAGCTAAGTAATAATTGAGCAAAGAATCTTCTTTCACCTAATCCAAAAGAGAGAGAGAGATCTTTAGAGGCCTAATCTATTTAGAACTTGCTATCTTTTCTCCAATTGCAAATTCACCTTGTATATGATCTTGTACCTAACAACATTCCTTTCTTCTATGTATGGGAAATATTTATTTAAAAATATACAGAAGATGGACTAATTTTTTTAACCTACAAGGACATCTATTTGGTACAATGGTTAAATTGTTAGATTTGTACTCACGATGACTTGAGTTCAAGTGCTTTTTTAAAAATTTTATTAAAGCTTTTTTTTTTTACAAAACATATGCATGAGTAATTTTTCAACATTGACCACTGCAAAACTTTCTATTTCAAATTTTTCCCTTCTTCCTCCCAATACAAGATAAATATGTCAAAATATATGTTAAATCTAATATATGTATACATATTTGTACAGATATCTTGTTGCACAAGAAAAAAAACCTGAGAAAGAAAAAAAAATGCAAGCAAACATCAACAGAAAGAGTGAAAATACTATGTTGTGGTCCATACTCAGTTCCTACAGTTCTCTCTCTGGGTGTATATGGCTCTCTTCATCACTGAACAATTGGAACTGGTTTGAAGCATTTCATTGTTGAAGAGAGCCATGTCCATCAGAATTGATCATCATGTAATATTGTTGTTGCTGTGTATAATGATCTCTGGGATCATTTCACTTAGCATCAGTTGATGTAGATCTCTCCAGGCCTCTCTGAAATCATCTTGTTGGTCATTTTTTTTTACAGAACAATTATATTCCAAGACATTCTGATACCATAATTTACTCAGCCATTCTCCAATTGTTGAGCATACATGCAGTTTCCAGTTTCTAGCCACTCCAAAAAGGGCTGCCACAAACATTTTTGCACGTGCATCCCTTTCCCTCCTTTAAGATCTCTTTGGTATACAAGCTGAGGAGAAACACTGCTGGGTCAAAAGGTATGCCCAATATGATACCTCTTTGAGCATAGTTCCAGATTGCTCTCCAGAATGGTTGGATCCATTCACAATTCCATCAACAATGTGTCAGTGTCCGAGTTTTCCCACATCTCCTCCAACATTCATCATTTTCTTTTCCTGTCTTCTTAGCCAATCTGACAGGTGTGTAGTGGTATCCCAGAGGTGTCTTAATTTGCATTTCTTTGATCAATAGTGATTTGGAGCATCTTCTCGTATGACTAGAAATAGTTTCAATTTCTTCATCTGAAAATTGTCTGCTCATATCTTTTGACCATTTATCAACTGGCAAATGGCTCAAATTCTTAAAATTTTAATCAATTCTCTCTATATATTTAGAAATTAGGCCTTTATAAGAACCTTTGAATGTAAAAATGTTTTCCTACTTTATTGCTTCCCTTTTAATCTTGCCTGCATTGGTTTTGTTTGTACAAAAAATTTTTAACTTGAGATAGTCAAAATTATCTATTTTGTCATTAATGAATATCTCTAATTCTTCTTTGGTCACAAATTCATTCCTCCTCCACAGATCTGAGAGGTAAACCATCCTACATTCTTCTAATTTGTTTATAATAACATTTTTTGTCTAGATCATGAATCCATTTCAACCTTAACTTGGTATACAGTGTTAGGTGTGGGTCAATGCCTAGTTTCCTCCATACTAGTTTCCAATTTTCCCAGCAGTTTTTGTCAAATGGTGAGTTTTTATCCCCAAAACTGGGGTCTTTGGCTTTATGAAACACTAGATTATTATAGTCATTGACTATTTTGTCCTATGAACCTAACTATTTCACTGATCAAATACTCTGTTTCTTAGCCAGTACCAAATGGTTTTGATAACCACTGCTTTATAATATAGTTTTATATTTGGTACAGCTAGGCCACCCTCATTTTTTTTGTTTTGTTTGTTTGTTTGTTTTTTCATTAATTACCTTGAAATTCTTAACCTTTTGTTCTTCCAGATGAATTTTGTTGTTATTTTTTCTAGTTTAATAAAATAATTTCTTGGGATTTTCAATGGTATAACACTAAATAAATAGATTAGTTTAGGTAGTATTGTCCTCTTTATTATATTTGCTCGATGTATCCTGGAGCACTTGATATTTTCCCAGTTGTTTGGATTTGTGTGGATAATGTGTGGATATTTGTGTGGATAATGTTTTGTAATTTTGCTCATATAAATCCTGATTTTCCCTTGGCAGATACATTCCCAAATATTTTATACTATCGTGCATATATCTTTAGTATTGATATTTTTATCTATGGTACCCTTCAGCAAGATATAGTTTCCTTCCTTATCTGTTTTAATTAGATCAATTTTTGAATTTTTGTTTTTACTTGATCTGCAATCAGGATGGCAACCCCTGCATTTCTACTTCATCTGAAGCATAATAGATTCTGCTCCAGCTTTTTACCTTTACTCTGTATGTATCACTCTGCTTTTTAAATGTTTTTTTTTTTTTGTAAACAACATATTGTAGGATTCTGGCTTTTAATCCAGTCTACTATCCATTTATGCTTTATGGGAGAGTTCCCCACATACACTCTATGGTTAAAACTGCTAATTCTGTGATTTCTGCCATCTTCTTAACCTCAAATTATACTTTTCTTTTTCCTTTTCCCCTTTCCCTCCTCCCCAGTATTTTACTTATGAACACCCCTTGTCTCAAGCAGCCCTCCTCCTTTAGAGTCCCTCCCACTTTCTTATATTTTCCCCCTACCATTTCTCTTTTCCCTTCTATTTAGCTTCCCCTTCCCTTTTTGCCTTTCAATAACATGAGAAAAATTTCTGATACCAAATATGTCTAATATTTTCTCTTTGAGCCAAATCTGATGAGAATAACATTCATACAATGTTCATTCCCCTCCCTTCTTTCCCTCAATTTTAATAGGTTTTCTTTGCCTTTTCCTGAGATGCAATTTCTCTCATTTTATCCTACACTTTTCCCTTTGTCTGGGACAATCCCCTTTCCACCTCTAGTTTCTTTTTATATTATAACAGTTAAATCAAATTATACATGCACTCCCTCAGTGTACCCATAACAGAAATATAGTTCTCAAGAGTTCTTTTCTTTTTTACCTTTTTATGCTTCTCTTGAGTTCTATATTTGGAGGTCAATTTTTTTTGTTTAGCTCTGGTCTTTTCATTAGAAATAAATGGTATTCACTTGTTTCATTGACTGTCCATCTTCTTCCCTGAAAGAAAATGCTCAGTTTAGTTGCGCAGTATATTCTTGGCTGCATTTCAATTTCCTTTGCCATTTTACAATATCAGATTCCAGACCCTTTAATCCTTTAAGGTGAAAGCTTCTAGATCCTGGGTAACTCTTATTGTGGCTCCTGGGTATTTGAATTTTTTTTTTCTTTCTGGTCGCTTATAATAGTTTTCCTTAGTCCCATAGTTTTGAATTTTAGCCATGATACTCCTTGGAGTTTACATTTTGGGGTCACTTTCAGGAGGTGTTCAGTGAATTTTTTCAGTGTATATTTTACCTTCTGATTCTATGACATACAGGAAGTTCTCTTTGATGATTTCCTAAATAATACTGTCTAGGCACTATTTTTTTATCATGGTTTTCAGGAAGCCCAATAATCCTTAGATTGCCTCTCCTACATCTATTTTTCCAGATCAGTTGTTTTCCCAAGTAGGTATTCTACATTTTTTTCTATTTTTTCATTTTTTTATGGTTTCGCTTGACTGATTCTTGATGTTTCATTGAGTCATTCATTTCCACTTGTTCAGTTCTTATTTTTAGTGAATTATTTTATTCATTTACTTTTTTACTTCTTTATATATTTGTCCAATTTAATTTTTAAATGAGTTGGTTTGTTCTATTAATTTTTTTCCATTTCACAAATTCTGTTTTCTGGGAGTTGTTTTTTTTTTTTTATTTTGTCAAATCCATCTTTTAATGAGCTATATTCTTTTTCTATTTCACTAATTATATTTCATAGTGAATCTTCTTCAGATAATTTCTGTGTTGCCTTTTTCGAACACTCTTGCACAGTTTTCATTTTCTTTCCCCATTTTTCTTCTAGCTCTCTTTTAAGATCGTTTTTAATTTCTTCTAGTAGAGCCTTATGTAATGGGGACTAATTTATAATCACCTTTTGGAACCTCATCTAGAGATGATCTGCTTTTAATCTCCTCAGGGTTTGAAATATGTGCTTCTCTTTCACCATAAAAACTATCTATAGTCAGAGTTCTTTTTGCTTTTTTATTCTTTTTTTTAAAAAGTTGAGATCGGGGGCAGAGCCAAGATGGTGAACTGCAGACATCATTCTCTGTGAGCTCCTGAGACCTTCCCTCAGACCCAGACAAATTAAGCCTGTGAACTGGTTCTGGAGTGAGGGCTCCATCAAACACTAGGAGTACAACACACTTTTATCAAAAATTTACCTTGAAAGAACTCCGGAGAAGGTCAGTTTTGGACGGGCAAAGGATTGGCTGCTTACCACACCAGCACGCCCAGGGCGGAAGACTGAGCTGGGAGAGAGCAGCAGATTTTAGGGACCCAGGAAGTTCCTGGGAGACAATTGGGCCACTTTGTTCTGCTTGCCGGCAGGTGCTTTGGCAGATCTGCCTTTGGTAAAGGGTGGATTGAGAGCAGCTGAAAGCGTGGTCCTAGTGCAGATCTAGCCCGACTAGCCCTATGACAGAAGTCAATTCGGCGAACTGCCCCAGGGCAAATTGAAACAGCTGCCAGTCCTGTGTATGAGGCAGACCTCAAAAAAAAAAAAAAAAAAAAAACATGAGCAAGAAGCAGAAGAGAGCTCTTACCATAGACAGCATTTACAGAGAGAAAGAAGGGCAGACCCCAGATCCTGAGGTTCTGAAAACAATCCCAGAGGAAGCCACAAAGGCGGACATGAGCTGGTCCCCCTTTCCAAAGGCTTCCCTGAAAGATTGCATAAAAAAATCTCAAAAGAGAGCTAGAAGGAAAATGGGGAAATAAATTGAGATCAGTGTAAGAATAAAATAATGCCCTGCAACAGAGATGTGAAAAACTGGAAAAAAAGATTGGTGAATTAGAAAAAGACAACAATTCACTGAAAAACAAAATTGGTGAATTGGAAAAAATCACCAAATAAATGGAAAATAAAAATGGTGAATTGGAAAAAGACAACAATTCACTGAAAAATAAAATTGGCAAAATGGAAAAAATGCATTGAACCAAAAAATTCAATTGGCCAGTTACAAAAGGAGCTAAAAAGATAACTGAAGGAAATAATACTTTAAAAATTAAAATTGAACAAATAGAAGTAAATGACTCAATAAGACTTCAACAATCCGTCGAACAAAAACAAAAAAAATGAAAAAATAGAAGAAAATATGAAATAACTCCTAGGAAAAACAACTGACTTGGAAAACAGTTCCAGGAGAGACAATCTAAGGATTATTGGAGTCCCTGAAAGCCAGGATGAAAAAAGGCACCTTGATGCTATCTTCCAGGAAATCATGAAAGAAAATTGCCCTGATGATTTAGAATCAGAAGGCAAAATTGGCATTGAAAGAATTCACCGATCACCTTCTGAAAGAGACCCCAAAATCAAAACCCCAAAAAATATCGTGGCCAAATTTCAGGACTATCGCACCAAGGAAAGGATATTGCAAGGAGCTAGAAAGAACCAGTTCAAATACTGAGGAACTGTAATTAGAATTACACAAGATCTGTCAGATTAAAGAATCGAAGGGCCTGGAATCAGATATTCCGAAAGGCAAAAACACTTGGATTACAGCCAAGAATAA
>JAJPUD010025694.1:0-17271 GCA_023553655.1 Myrmecobius fasciatus
TTTTTTTTTTTTTTTTTGGTAAGATTTATGTTTAATATAGTTCTCCACTAAATGTAATTAAATTTCTATTTCTCCTTGGAAACAACTGAGTAAAATTATCAGAGCACTGCCAAGTATAGATAGGTTGGTCTAAAAAAATAGATTCAGAGATTTGGCTGTACTGGTTGCCAGAAGGAAAAAAAGGCACCAATTACTCCAGAAGATTGACTCTTCCACCAATGCCATATGACCATATGGAAAAGAGACAAAGAACTACCTCAGAAAGTAATGATAGAGGAAGATAAGTTTCACCACAGAGTAGAATCAGTTCTAACCTGTTAGTGAATATATTTCAACAATCTCAAATAGTGGTAACAGGTCAGGATGAAAGTAACTTTTAAGCTGTGGTCTGATGGATACCTCCAGGAAGAATAAGGTTAACTGCAAAGTCAGTGCAGAATAGCCCCAAAGTTGACTGAAGTTGAAAAGTGTATTCTTCATCCAATGGTCAAGAGCAGCAAGAACAAGAAAGAGTCAGGGCATCTGTGAGTTAACAAGTGCTAACTAATGCTGAGAAAGAAGACTGAAAAACAACTTTTCAGAGAGAATGAAGCTCCCCTCAAACTTGGGAAGCATTACCAACACTGGCTAATAATTTGAGTATTTTTGACTTTCAAAACTGACCCAGCAAACAAGGCCCAAACTAAATGTGAACTTTCTTCTCCAGGGAGATTATTCATCAAAAGCTATCTTGTCAAAAAGCTGAATGTTGTTCTCTGTAGAAATAGTGCAGTGAGGGATGGGGAGTAGGCAGAAGTATTGCTATAGAATATTTCATATGCTGTCATGACTGATAAACTGATTGACTTTTTTCAAGTGCTTTCTTTTCATAAAAATTCTTATTATAAAGGGTAGTTAGGGAAGAACAAACACATTTAGAAATTAATTAGATAAAAACAAAACTATCAATAATAAAAAATTTTATGTGACCTCACTTCATAGAATATACCACATATAGTTATTGGTATATGTACATCTCCCTTATAGTATGGATTTTTAAAATTACTCTGAAGGAAGGAATGTTTTATACTTTATCTGGCACTCCCAGCTCTGGCATGTAGCTTCTCAAATAGTATGTTATACACTATATAAATGCTTGATACTACTTTTGTCACTTTTTTTTCATAATGGACAATAGTTCTGACTTAAACTGATAGCAATGTCTAATACATAGTGAGTGAGCTGCCTAATAAATGTTTGTTTATAATAGCTAGAATTTAAACATCATTTTGTTTGCAAAGCACTTCAAAAAATTGTTTCATTTTATCCTCACAATAAAAATGCAAAGTTGATGCTACTATAGTTTGTAATATGAATGAACTTTTATAACACATTTAATGCATTAAGTATACCTGTATAAGCAAATTACCTGATACTTAATGGTCTCAAATTTTCCTTAATCCAACCTCTAAACCACTATTATTTTTCACAAAGAAAATTTAACAATTAAAAATATCATAATAGTCAATGTCTTAGAGGTTAAAAATTTTAACTTATGGACAAATATTATTTCATTCAAGAAGATAAAAGAACAGATACTACCTGGCATCAGTGTGAGAAATTTAACTTCAGCACAAGGAATCAAGTTAACAGCTAAAAATACAGCATGAATAAAGACAACATATTGGAAAAATAAATCTGCAGTAAAAAAGTTGAAAGCAAGAGGTAATCAGTTGAACAAACTCCAGCTTTACTAAGCTTCTGCTATGTACAAGTCACTTTACTAACAGCAGTGAATCCTCAAGGAGATTATATTTTGCTACTTGATATAAGTAATCTAGATTATTCAAGGGTAGATGAGGGGCCAGAAACAGCAATAAGTGGAATTTGAAAAAAATTTTAGAGAGGTATGACTGAGGCTTGAAGGAAAACAGACTCTTGAAGGTGGAATTGAGTAAGAAGTACAATTATTCATTGGGGACATCTTGTGTAATGGCAGAAGAAAAAGAAAAAATGCTGAATTTGGGTAAAGGTCTGACTCAAATGCAAGAATGTTAAAGGGAATTTCTCTATTAATAATGGATAAGAAATAAACTTCTAAAACAAGGCTCTAAAGAATGTGTACTTTATGCTATAGAAAAACCCCTATGTTGAGAAAGGGATTAATTAGTCTGATGGCTTGAGCTCCTTGAAAGCATATATTTTTGTCTTTCTTTGAATTACTAGCCTATATAGTGCAGTGGCTGACAAATAGTAAGGCCTTAATTACCGAATGACTTGTTTTATCTAAGGTCAAATACTGCCTCAGCCATTAACTTTACTTTTGCAAAACACCTAACCCCACTTAGTTTCCTAATCTACAAAATAAGAATGACAGCACCTATTTCCCAAGGTTGCTGCACTTTGCAAACCTTACAATACTATATAAATGCTTATTATTACTTTTGTCATTATGACCTAATTGTTCCTTTTTTTTTTTTCCACAATGGGCAATAGGACTAAGACTTTTAAAAAGCCGATAGCGGTGCCTATTACATAGTGAGCTGGTTAATAAATGTTTGTTGGTAATAAACTAGAATTTAAACATCACCTTAGGGTTTGCAAGCACTTAAAAATTATTTCATTTTGTCCGCACAACAAAATTGATAAGTTGATACTAGTACTGCAGCACTTTACACGTGAGGAAACTGCGGCGAGCAGACTGACTAGTCTAACAGCTCTATCCACTGTGCCATCTGGCTTACTTTAAAGGAATGGCACTTAAAAGTTTGTAAGGCAATTGTAAATTTTATGGCAAGATGGAACACAAGACAGGTGTCACGGAATCGTGATCTATTTAAAAGGCTATTAAACATAACCCAGGCGGGAGGTGACGAGGCTTAAGAGTTAATTGCTTTCTGTTGGAATCAGAGGGGACATTTTTTTTTCCTTTTTTCTTTTTGCAGAGGCGGGAAATTCACTTTCTCCCTGGAAACCACGCTGGCCACGAGGCCTCCCATCACAAGCAGGAGGAAGAGGAGGAAAAAGAGGGCGGGGCATATGCGGGGCTCACTCTCAGTCCCGAAGGCAGTTTCCCCAGGAAGTCTAAAGGGGGCGGCTTCAGCCCGTAAAGGAGTGGGCTCAGACTCGTGGGCCCTTCCTTCCTTGCCCCACGGCGGAGCAGGTTGGCATACTACCGACTCGTTTTGCCTGCAGCCCTGGGGGGGGGGGTCGGGGAGATGAGGTGGGGGGAAAGAACCTGCTAGGGAATAAGGGGTGAGGGTAGGAGTCGCCGCCGCGGACCTTGCTCCTGCCCTGGGCGGGGAGCGGGAGGGTGTCCCGGAGGAGCCCTTGCTCCGTCCTCGCCCCAAACTGAAGCTTCGGGTCAAGCCCACGCTGGGGACCGGAGGCCACGGCCTCCTCCTCCTCCTCCGCCGCCGCTGCCTCCTCCTCCTCCTGGTTTCCTCCCTGGCTCCAGAGGCTACGCGGTGCCCTCCGCTCTCACCGAATCCTTTAATGAGTTCAGTGAAGACCCCGGGGTCGCTCTCCATGAGGCACCACTCCCCGGCGCTGCCCGCCATGGCCCCAGCCGCTCTTCTCCTCTCCTCTCTCACCACCTCTGAACTCCCGGCCGCCGAGTGCAACCGCTGCCGCCCAACACCAACCCCAGACACCAGCGGCAGACCCGGAGATCAGCAAATCCGCCGCGGCTGTCCTCCACCCCACGTCACCGCGCCTCCTTCCCGACAGCCTTTGGGGCTCCCGTCACCTGCAACGCCAGTCGGCCAAGTGCCGCTCTATCCTTAAACGAGGAAACGAGGTCTAATCACATAACGGCTCCTTTCACGACCCGTAGGCGTCAGAGAAGGCGAAGGTGGGGTTGAGGGAAGGGATTCTGGGTAAGAGGGTGGTCCGAAAAGAGGTAACATCCGGGATCCTGGAAAGAGGCGTGCGGAAAGGGGGCGGGACAGAATCTAGTCCGAGAAGGGAAAACAGCTGTCGCTGCCTCTATCTTAGCTTCCTACAAAGGCTAGCCTGTGCCGGGGGCCCCCGAGGCGGAGCCGCCTGCCCTGAGGGGCCCCGCCCGACTCTGTGCGGCTGCGGTCAGGTGAGGAAGCTCCAGGAGGCGGCTCCCCCCGGAGGGGCTTTGTGCGGTCGGAGCGAGCCCCCCGGGACCAGCACGCCTAGGGCCGACTTCCCGCGGGGCTGTCGGAGCGGGCCGTGGGCGGTGGCAAGGCGTGAATGTAATGGTTTAGTTCTTCAGTGTAGTGAGGAAGTTGTTCTGGGGCCGGGCCAGGCTCCCCTCTCGAGGAGTTGTGTAGTCGTGAACACTTTCTTACTCCACTACGGTGGTCATGGCCGCCGCCGTCCCAGCGAGAGGGGACGATCACCTCCCCCATTCCTGCGGCCTCCGCCATTCGGAGATTAGGGAAAGGGGCGGAGGGAAGAAGAGATGGAGCCTAGTCTTTGTCCGAGACCCTATACAGGTTGCCTGGCGGTGGAAAAGCCGCTGCTTTGGCCGGCCGCTTTAAAGAGATCTCAGAAGGCGTGGCGCAGCTTGTGCGCGTGTTTTGATTTAGGGACTTTTTTTTTAAATGGAGGGTGAGTGGAGGCGGTGGAGCGGTCTATTTAAAAAGGGGGTGGGGGCGAAGGAGGCGCGGCAGTTTTATGGGCTTTTTGGTCCAGCCCTTCCAGAAGACTGCAGTTACCTCCCCATAGGAGGTGAAAATCCAAGTGATCTAAAATGAGAACAGTCAGGTGTGTCATGTTTAAAGTTATCCATACCATTCTTGTTTACAGGGCCTTTCCTTGCAAAGACTAAATTATTAATGTTTTAAAACTCTTAGGAGTGTAACACTGCTTTAGAAAGACATTAAAAACATAGGGTGTTCCCAAAAGTCTTAATGCCGTTAGTTCTAATCTTCAGTAGCTTAAAACAATAGAATTAGCTGGCATTTACCTGTCTTTTTACTGATAGTATCTCATTGGATCCTCACAAACACTCTGGGACATAGGTGCTATTTATACATTTTTACAAGTGAGAAAACAGACAAGTGACTCACCCAGGATTTGAATTTGGGCTCCAAGTCCGGTGCTCTATACACCTGAACTTCGATAAGACTTTGGGGAGGGGAAGAGTTTCCGTATTATAAAATACTTCATGGGCAGTAGTTGAAGCATGAGACCAAAAGTTAAAAACTGAATTCACATCCTGCCTCCGACTCAACTAGCGGTGTAAACTGGGAAAGTTACATAGTTTATATTTCCCTGTTTCCTCTATAGAATGGGTATAATAGCAGAACTGTTGTGAGGTTCAAATGAGATATTGGTAAAGCTGTTTGTAAACTTTAAATGGCCATATAAATGCTAAGTGACTATTATTATAATGTTTAAAATATTATGGGAGTGGTATTAAATTGAAAACTACAGATTTAGAGAGTAGCATTTATCTGTGTGGGAGCAGCTTTGCCAGAAGAGAAAAAGGTAAACTTAAAGCCAAAAAAAAGTTCTTCACATCCTATTTCTGATACTGATAATGTGACTCTAGGCATCATTAGATTCCTATGAATCATAAGCAACTTCCTAAGATTTAGTTTGTGCCATACTTGTTGTTTCTTTTTAAGAATATCTCTAATTTATCCTGTAATTTTTTCTGTCCATAATCCTGAAACTGAGTTCCAAACAACTTCACTGTGTGTATTGTATTTAATAATTGATCTGCTGATATCTATATTTTGTATTAACATTTTAAATAACAGAGCAGACTTTAAAAAATCCCAGTAATTACTATTCAAATCTTGACATTCTTAATCCACTTGGGGGGAAGGGGGGGGGACAGATGGACGGGACCAAACCTCAAGTGTACATTATCAGTTTCTTTAAAACAAGAGTGAAAATCTTTAAGAACTCCCTACATTGATGCATTTATTTACATTTAAGGCCACCTCCAAAGAAGAATAAACCATTTTGCTATTTTAAACAATCTTCTTATTATCCATGAGTAGGTTATCTAATTACAGAATTACCCATGTTGTCCACTCCTCCAGCATATTGCCTCTCTTCCTTTCACTGACCTAGTCTGTCTTTAACCTGCTCATAAGGAGGCTTACCAGAGAAGGTAAAAGCATTACCTTGAGTTAGAGGATAACAGTCTGGATTAAAAAATGGCCATGAAATAATACATTCACTAATAAATCTACACAAAGATTGCTGATGACTCATTACATTCACTAATAAAGCTACACAAAGATTGCTGATGACTCATTGCATATTTCTTTTGTTGTCCATGTAACCAATATTAGGGACTACTTTTTTATTTCCTATTTAAATGGACCTATAAGGCTAGTGGTATGTTTTGTTTTTTATTTTCTTTTTCTTTCTTTCTTTTTTTTTTTTTTACTACTTTGACAACCTTTTAATAATAGTTAAACTGAGTTGATCGTCTAGAGGACTAAATGTGAATCCAATAGTAATCCACTCCTTGATTGTTTTAAGTGGTGGGGGACCCAAAAAAGTATAGGATAGAGACTTAACATTTTCAAATATATCCAATAGATGGATTTGTTTTCCCTAATTATGTTTATTCTTTTTTTTAAGTTTGGGATTTGGATGTGAAGGTTGGAAAAGAGACTATAGAGAATGTTATGTCCCCCCCCAAAAAAAAAAGTACTATTAGGATTGGATCTTTGTATCATCTTTTCAAAAAGAAAGTTTGAAGGGAGGTAGACAGCTATACAAGCTTCAGAAATAACATGTTTAATTCGTTTTACCATTTTGAAAAGAAATGCAAGCTATGCATAATGAAATTCTGTGGTGGTATTATACAATCCCGTTTGTTCTTTGTACATGGAAATGCTTATATTTGTCAAGTTCAGAATAACAAAAATACAATTTAAAAAACTGAAAAAGTAGGAATTTTATCTTGTCCCTACCATTAGTTATGTAATCAGTGGTATGGTCGTTCTCTTCTTTAGCTAGCCATCTTCCAAATGGATAGTCACAAGGGGGTAAAAGTATGTTAAATAGCCAAAGCTATTAGCATCATTGCTAAAAAATGCAATAAGGTCATATGCAAGAGGAAAACACATTTAATGATCTCTGAGTAAAGAACTTAACCTCAGTTTTTAGTCTTATGGGAAAGAGAAAAGAGCAAGCATTTTTTGAGCACTCATTTGATGTCCTTAAAGCAATCCTGAAGGGTATATGCTGTTTTTTCCCATTTTAGAGTTGAGAAAATTGAGTCTGACTGAACATAAGTCATTTGCTCAGGATCACACAAATAGTATCCTGAGATTTGAGCTCAAGTGTTCATGACTTTCAGCCCCAAGCACTATTCACTTCACTACCTCATTTTCTTATGATATTAAATAATTGTATCCACCTCAGCTATGTACAATATTTTAAAAGCTTTATTATTCTAGATGGGACAAAAGATAAAAAGTATCAATCATGGAAGTTTACAAAATATCAGAATCATAAAAGTTTAGAACTAGATTGCCGATAAAATACCAGTGTTTTTATATATATATATATATGGCATTTGTTTTGCTCAGTTTTTGTAACATATGATTTGTGAATATTAACTCAATGTATTTGTCTTTTTATATAAATATTCTGCATGAACTACAAATCCACAGTCAAATCGTTTTATCCATGTCTTATTCTTACTGAGATCATTTATTTTCAACATATTTCAAATAACTGGATAAACTGTAGGCTTAAGTCTAATTTTCAGAAGCAATATTACCTGAGCAATTTGTCAGTAGTATACATAATTTAGAATTAGCCCTATAATTATTTAAATTAGTATTTCTTTGGTATCAAAAGTTTTCTTAATAGCTTTAGTAAGAAATTAGTTGTTAAATATGATTCCTTTTTAGAGGAAGAGATTTAGTCAGTTGTTTTATATTGATTTATTCAATTTTTCTTTTTCTTTTTTTTTGGTCCACAAAATTTCATTTATTTATTTTACAAAGAGTTGTCATTCTTACTGCCTAGCTCACTACCAGTAATTGAAGAATAATTGTAACACAATAAATATAGGATGACCAAAGAACTCTGGCATTTAATATGTATCACTTATTTGTGCATCTTTCTTCAATAGATGGGACAGATAAGATAAAGACAACATGGTACAGTGGAAAAAAACAATTTAAAGTCAAAAGACCTAGTTTTGAGTCCCACTGATGATTACTAATTATGTATATGAACTTGTATTAGACATTTGTTGTCTCTGGGTTTTAGTTTCCTCATTTTAAAAATGAGAGAGTTGAACGAAATGGCCTCTAAGATCCCTTACTAAATCTGTTATCTATGACAAACATAAAAAGCAAAAATTGTTAATAGAAATTAGACTGTTACATTATCTTTATTCTGATGTGACAAGAAGAGTAACCCTGGGTTCTTGAAATCTGTAGGGGATTTTTATGATGCTGGAATGGTTTTACATAGAATTGTGGCAGAGTGAAAAGAATAGTGGTAGTTTCCGCAGAATGACATTGAGAGGACATCTCAAAGTGTTTAGAAATGGAAAGTATACAGGAGACTGCCAAATGGTAGAGGGGAAGTAGAAGATGGTACAGTTCACAATTTTAAGGTAGTAAACCTGATATGATGGGTCAAATCTGGCTTTAGAATCAGGAACACTTGAATTGTGCCATCAAATATGTCAGAATCAGTAGGAAAACTGTTCACAAGTTCAGAGCACTTTTTTAAAAAAGGATCTCTATGTTCAAGAGAAGTTTTTAAAATAAGTCAATAATTGAAAAGATAATGAAATTTTCTTAAAAATATATACAGATAGCTGAAAAAGGTGAGGGAAGAAGGCAAGAGAGGGATCCCTGGCTGGGATAGGTTAAATAATAGGCAGAATTTAATGAGTCAGCAGGGATGGGAAAGACATGTATGCAGGCTATGTGTATGTATATATCTACATATGTGTATATAAAAATCTTTAAAATGAGTTCAGAGTTCCTTTTTAAAAAGATTGCTAAAGAACTGAAAACAAAGGTACTTATCATTAGGGAAATTAATAAATTATGTATTACTCTAATGGAATATAACTCACAAAAAATGATAAAAATAAATATAGAAAATCATGGGACATGAACTATTAATAGTAAACAAGCAGAGCCTAGAAAACAATATAATGATTGTAGCAACCTAAATGGAAAAATAACAAAAATGAAGATAGATGACCGAACTTGGCCCTAAAAAAGAAATGAGAAAATGTACTACCTTCTTTCATTTGCAGATGTGGAAGATTGTGTGTGGGTCTTTGCATATGCTATTGGACTCAGATGAGGTGTTGGCTAATTTTGTTGAACTTTTTTGTTAATAAGAGAAGGTTTTCTAGGTGAGGCCTTTGGGAGGGAATTATTTGAAAATGAAAGTGATGTAAAAGCAAAACTTTTTTTTCCTCTAAAGAGATTATCAAAAGCTCTTTTCCTATCCTTTATCAACCCTCTCTTCCCTAACATCCTAGTTTGTTTAACTGCTTGCCACCAAGATAATCTTGGTTTTACTAGCAAAGTATTTTTCCCTGTAGTTCTGTTTACATGCCTTCCTGGAATGCAGTTATCCCTCTCCTATCTTTTTTGCTTATTTCTGTATTACCATTTATAAATAACTTCCAGAAACATCCTTGGTTAGCCATAATGTTCTTAGCTACTGGTATATCATTTGGCATTTATTATTATGTTGCTTTTTATAGCATATGTTAGAGCTAGAAGGAACCTTTCAGGCCATCAGACCCAATCTTCTCATTAGAAACAGCCAAGTGGAACAGTAGATAGAGTGCTCAACTTGATGTTAGGAAGACCTGAATTTAAATCCAGCCTCAGCCACTTAGCTTTGTGACCCTGGGCAAATCATGTATCAGTATATATGATTACTATATAATATTGTAGAAAAACAACAAAATTATATTGAATAGTATATTATGTTGAGTGAAGTTGGCTTCTAAGAAGAAAAGGAATGAGAAAATGTGTCTTCTTCCCCTCTGCACTGGTGGGATATTGTGAACGTAGATCAGTGCATATACTATTGGACTCAATTGATGTTTCAGCTAGTTTTGCTAAACTGCTTTTTTTTTTTTTTTTTTTTTTTTTTACTTAGCTTGATAAACCTGGCAAATCCTACAGCTAGTAACTGGCTCTCTTAGCCTTAGTGTTCTTATTCATAAAATAAGAATAATTGGGAGCAGCTAGGTGGGACAGTGGATAGAGCACCAGCCCTGAAGTCAGGAGGACCTGAGTTCAAATCTGGTCTCAGACACGTAACAGCTGTGTGACCCTGGGCAATTGCCTCAGCAAAAAAAAAAAAAAAAGAATAATTGTAGCGAATACCTATCAGGATGGTTACAAGGATCAAATGAGATACCACAAAAAGCTTGTGAATTGGGTAGATAGATGGGGCAGTCTTTAGAGCACCAACCCTAAAGTCAAGAGGCTGTGAGTTCAAATGTGACTTAACACTAGTTGTATGATCTTGGGCAAGTCACTCAACTATAACTGCCTTACCCAAAATTAAATAAGTAAATGGGGAAGAAAAGCTTTGAAGCTTAAAGTGCTATATAAATACCAAGTATCATCATCATTATTTTTGCAAATGATGTTATCGAAACTACAAAAACTTAAGCAGTTTGCTCTAATTTCCACAAGTAGTAAGTAACAAGGTAGAATTTGCACACAAATCCTCTGATATAATCCTTGTTCCTATAATTATATGCTTATTCTAATTGGATGTTACAATCCACCAAGAGTGCAAGGAAAGAACTTTTAGAAATAATGTGTGCTTGTAGCCCTCCATCCCCCACATAATAGGCAGCACGTTTAGAAATTTGGCTCATTTATTGGGTCTCCACCACGTTAGACAAAGTCAGCTTGACTTAATTTTTTTTTTAATCATTTCAAGGCAGACTTTATTAACTTCTTGTATATGTGTCCTGGATTTCTTTGGCAATCTGATGTAATTGAGAACCTCCTCTTCTGTAAAGTGGGGGTAATGATAGCATCTATCTCACTCTTAGCTTGTACTAGGAAGGGCTGTTTCCTTTGTAGAGTTTTAAATTTTTAGAGCATACATGCAGAATGTAAGTGCAAATGAGCAAGAATTGAAGGTATTTTATAATGTTTTCATTTTGCTGTTTATATTCCAGTAGTAACATTGTGGTCTTTTTGGCAGGTTTCCTTTTAAAAAAAGAAAGAAAGAAAACAATGGAGGAATCCATAAGCCAAATGCAGCCACTGAATGAGAAACAGGTCACCAATTCTGCCAGTGGCTACATATGGCAGGTCACTGACATGAATCGACTGCATCGTTTCTTATGTTTTGGTTCTGAAGGTGGTACTTACTACATCAAAGAGCAGAAATTGGGCCTTGAAAACGCTGAAGCTTTAATTAGGCTGATTGAAGATGGCAAAGGATGTGACGTGATACAGGAAATAAAGACTTTTAGTCAAGAAGGGAGAACAGCAAAACCGGAGCCATTACTTTTTGCTCTTGCCATTTGCTCACAGTGTTCTGATATAAACACAAAACAAGCAGCATTTAAAGCAGTTTCTGAAGTATGTCGAATACCTACCCACCTCTTCACTTTTATTCAATTTAAAAAAGATCTGAAAGAAAGCATGAAATGTGGTATGTGGGGTCGTGCTCTCAGAAAAGCTGTAGCAGACTGGTATAATGGAAAAAATGGCATGGCTCTTGCTTTGGCTATTACAAAATATAAACAAAGAAATGGCTGGTCACACAAAGATCTTTTAAGATTGTCTCATCTTAAACCTTCTAATGAAGGTAAGACTAATGTTTCATTTTTATTATCTTTTTAATTTTCTGTCCTAATGAAAGAAAGAAAGCTATAGTACAGATAATAAGTCCTACTTTTTTTTATTAGGCATGGAAATGTAAGGATGAGAAAAAAAGTTTTTTATTGCTATATTGAGGAAAACAAAGTAGATCAAAGGTAGGATTGTTTCTCTGGGTAGATGATGCTCTGATAACACATGACAAAGTGATAGTATAGCTATTTGATTTCTCTCATACTTCTGGTTTTTTTGCCAAGGAGAAAGCCTTGGGCTAGAAAAGAAAAAAAAATGTTAATAGAATGTTGAATAAGACTGACTGTGATTTTATTAATAAGGAATTCTAGATGATGTAACTACTTCTAGCAATACAGGTAAGCAACTTCTTTGCAATTTAAGAATTCTCTAGAACACTAAGAATTAAGTGATTTGTCTAGTTACATAAACTGTATGTGGGATGCAACTTAGACCTAGGTCTTGTTGGCTTCTAGGCCTATTCTTATTAACTATTATACTACACTTCAAAGATAAATTGGAAGATAGCAAGAGAACACTTAGATCTTCCTTACCTCCTTCCCCCTTATTGAGTGGTTGAGATCACAAGGCCCAAAAATCAGAATTCAGCATATTGAAAGTACTGAAGGATATTACTGCTGTTAGTCATCTTTGAAGGGTTATGGAATACAAGAGATACTACAAGATGGAAACAAGGCACATAATTGCATTTTTTACAAAAGGGCAGAATAGATAGTTGGCAAACTTTTAGCTAGTGAGTGGGTTTGACTTTGATTCTTGCAAAACTACATAATATATTATTAAAGACTTAGTGAATATATAATAAAGTAGTGATCACAAAGGATCACCATGGTTTCATGAAGAAACAGGTAATGTTAAACTCACTCCATTTCCTTTTTGACAGGGTCAGTATAATGGAAGATGATAGAAATGTTTTTTAAGAGAATTATAGATTTAAACATTGAAGAAACCTTAAAGATCATTTTATTTATCCCCTTTGTTTTTACAGATGAAGATAAGGGCCAGAGAAATAATAAATTCCTGAATCAGAATTCAAACCCAGGTCCTCTGACTACAAGTCCAATATTCTTTCTACTATACCATGCTGCCTTTCAGTAGTTTACCTATGCAACGTGATAGTCTTTATGCTATTCTTGTGGAAAAGATGGCGATATGTAGTATAGGTATGGTTAATAATAATATGATACTACTACATAGCTTTTTAAGGCTTACAAAGCACTATATATGTGTTATCTCATGTACTTAGGTAAATTCATAACTGTTGGACTAATCAGACCTAAATATCATCTTGGAAAGAGCTCTCTCCAAGGTCTATTCTACCTCAGATTTATTCTTAGCCCTCTAGTAAGATAACATATTGGTTTGAACATGAAGTCTTAGACTTGGGCTAAAAATCTCTATCAACAAAAGTAACCTGACATGACAGCTTAATATGAATTGATAGTGGTTATACAACAACAAAACGATCTTTAAGAATCAAAGGGTTCAGGTCTAGATGCTGTGCCCCATCCTTTCACTCTCTTCCTCTTCACCCCCCCCCAAAAAAAGGGAGTTTATTTGTTTTATTTGTATTTAACTTTGAAGAGAACTAAGAACTTTGGCTAGACATTTAAGAGGCAGATTTAGGCTCATTTTCAGGAAAAGCTTTCTTAACAGCTATTTGAAATGAAATGGAACTGCCAAAGGATTGGGGTCACAGGAGGTTATCAAATAAAAACTAGAAAGGGGGATATGGCTCGAACTATATGAACTAGATGTTTTCTAATCCTGAGATTCTGTGATTTGGGTCTTCCCATTCTATTGCTCAATCCATTTTTGGAATAAAATTGGTTATATAGTAACTATTTAAAAATGTCAAATGGCTTGCTATTTCTGAGTAGGGTTCTAGTTCCTGTGCCTGACATCAGGGATTTCCACAGTATAGTAACCTTTTATTTCACCATATTTATTTCATATATTTCCTTCTGTCTACTGAAACAAGACTCATCACTGTCTACCATAAGCATCTATTACTTCTGCCTCTGTACCTTTGCTCTGGCTATTTCCTAAATCTAAAGTGCCTCTTTTTTCCCAATTCTGTCTTTCCCCTTGAAATCATATTTATTTCTTTTGTTTATTTCTTAACTAAAATGTTATTGTTACATTTTATTCTAAACTGTCTCCCTTTCCCCCACATTAGAGAAGGCTACCATTTGACATAGGGTAGCTGTATGTCTGTGTATGTGTTAAACCATATTATGCATACTTCTTGTCCTTCATAGGTCCTTTGTAATTTAGTTGAATGTTTTTAATTTTTAATTAAAATTAAAATTTTTAATTTTAATACCCACAATAGCTTAGTTCAGTTATTCTTCCAAAAATAATGTGCTTCTATAGATAATGTTTTCTTGGTTCAGCTCATTTTATTCTTCATTATTTCATGCAAGTCTGTCTTTCCATATTTTTCCAAAATCAACCGCTTATCATTTCTTACAGCACAATGGTATTCCATCATAATCATATACCACAACTTGTTCAGTCATTTCCCAATTGATGGGCATCACCTCCATTTTCATTTCTTTGCCACCACAGGGAAAGCTGATATAAATATTTTAAAACATATAGGTTCCAGGGGGCAGCTAGGTGGCTCAGTGGTTACAGCACCAGCCCTGAAGTCAGGAGGACCTGAGTTTAAATTTGATCTCTGACACTTAATACTTCCTAGATGTGTGACTCTGGGCAAGTTATTTAACCCCATTGGCCTCACCAAAAAAAAAAAAAAAAAAAAAAAAAAGAAAGAAAGAAAAGGAAAAGAAAACATATAGGTTCTTTTGCTTTTTCCCTGATCATCTTGGGAAACAGACTTAAGAAGTATTATTGGGTTAAAAGTTTTCACATTTTTATAATTCTTTGGGCATAAATCCAGATTGCCTTCCAAAAGGGTTCAATCAATTCACATTACCACCAGCAGTATATTATTGCCCCAATTTTTCTACATCTCTCCAATATTTGTCATTTTCCTCCTCTATCATTTTAGCCTGTCTGATACATGAGATATCTCAAAGTTCTTTTAATGATCATTTCTCTAATAGTGATTTAGAGCATTTTTTCATATGACTGTAAATTGTTTTTATTTCTTCCTCCAAAAATTTGCCTATGTTCATTTCCATTGATGTTTTTATCAGGAAATGACTCATATTCTTACAAAGTTCTCTATATTTGAGATTTAAGACTTCTCTCTGAGAAATTGCTTCCACATTTCCATACACCCTACCTCCAGTTTTCTACTTTCCTTTTAATCTTAGATACATTGATTTTATTCATACAGAATCTTCTAAATGTGATCAGAATTAACCGTTTTACATCTCACAATACTTTTTTTTAAAAATAAATTCTTCTGACCATAAGCTTGATAGGTAATATTCTTCTATTTTATATATGTTTACATCTAGGTCATTATCTATTTTGACTTTATCTTGGTAAATGGTGTAAACCATTGGTCTATGCCTAATTTCTGCCAGCTTGCTTTCCAGTGTTCCCAACAATTTTTGCCAAATAGTAAATTCTTAACCAAAAAGCTTAAATCTACATTTGTCAAATTTGCTGTGAATATGGCAGTGACATGGCATCACTTTGGCAGTTACATGAAGGATAAATTTGAAATAGGAAGAAACTTGAGACAGGAAACTCTTGCATTAGTCTAGTGAGCACAAGGTGATGTGTTCCTAAAGTAAGGTAATGGTTGTAAATTTTAAAAAAAAGGGGATATATCTCAGTAGATAATAGGAATTTATAACTGGATTTGCTAAATTTGATGAGAGGAAGTGAGGAATCAAGGCCAATACTAAGACTGAAGCTGGGAAACTAGAAGAAGAGTGGCTTTCTTGACAGAAATAGTCAAGTTTGGTAGAGGGATGGTTTGGGGCAGAAATTTCTTCCGGATATAACTCTGGGACATCCAGTTTGAAATGTCCAACAGGCAATTGGTGTTGAGGAATTACAGCTCAGGAGAGAGATAAGGCCTAGATTTGTAGATCACCAAGACATCTTCATAGAAATGATAAGCTTATAGAAACTGATTGAAGTCCCAGTAGGAAAGATAAAATGGGGGTTAGATTCCAGGTTTCTTGAATCTCGGTCAGCTGCTGCTTCCAGTGCTCCAATTTGTAATGGGGAGTTGAGGGAAAGAGAAGAAATTGCAAAAGTTGATATACATACTTAATTTAATTATGCTACTTGGTAAATATAATCCTGTCTTGACAAAAAAAATGAAATTAATTTATATAATAACTTTCACCTATTTTCACCAAAATAGAAATATGAGAAAAGGGTGGAGCCAACATGGCAAGTTAGAGGCAGGACCAACTGAATTGTATCAATGCCTCAAATCAAATCTTGGAGTCACAGCAATCAAAAGGTCAGGGGGAAACATTTATCCAACCTAAGACAACTTAAGAAACCCACAGGACAGATCTGTAGGTAGAGTACAAGTCCAGAGCGAAACAGGAGTACCAACAGTGGTTCTTGAAGGCAGCTGTAACAGCAGTATTAGCTGTGAGAAGACTCAACCCAGAGGTAGTAAGGTCAGATTTTCAATCAGAGATTACAGGGGAACTTTGCAACTCTTTGCTGACCAAGTAGGAAAGGACGTATAAAAGCTAATTGAAAGAAACAATTCTTTAAAAATTAGAATTGCACAAATGGAAGTCAGTGATTCCATAAAGACAGTAAGAATCAATTAAAAAGTAATGATAGAAAATGGGAAATACCTCACTGGGAAAAATGGCACTGGAAAATAGGTCTAAGATAGATAATTTAAGAGTTACTGAACTAACTAAAAGCCATGATGAAGGGGGAAAAAAAAGATCTAGACATCATATTTTGAGACATTATTCAAGAATACTTCACTGATGTCCTAGAACCAGAGGGTAAAATAGACATGGAAAGAATGTCCTGATCACCTCCCAAAAGAGATTTCAAAATGAAAACTCTCGGAAATGTTATAGCCAAATTCCAGAACTCTCAACAAGGAAAAAATACTGTAAGCAGCTGAAAAGAAATAATTCAAACATAGTCACAGGCAAGATTATATGGGACTTAGACACTTCTACAGTAAAGAATTGCTGAACTGTTTGCCCACACAGACCCAGAAGGTGATACTTCCAACTTAAGAACTTACATCACTATTAGTGCGATTAGAGGAAGTATACCTAGAGAGTGCTGTATATGCACTATGGTGCTTCTACACTGTATGTCTATGGTTTGACATATAACAGAATCAAAAGAAATCATATGATTTTGTCATTAGATGCAGAAAAAGCTTATTACAAAATATTCCTCTTTAAAGCACAGTGGATAGAGCACCAGCCCTGAAGTCAGGAGGACCTGAATTCAAATCTGGTCTCAGACATTTAACTTGTCCTAGCTGTGCAACCTGGGCAAGTCACTCAACCTTAATTGCCTCAGCAAAAAAAAACAAAACAAAAAAAAAAAA
>JAJPUD010025695.1:1121-17269 GCA_023553655.1 Myrmecobius fasciatus
AAAAAAATAGAGCATACTGGGGGAGGGATTGGTCAGTAAAATCATTTTTTTAAAAAGACATAGAGTGAAATGACAGAGAGAGAATAAATAAAGGATACAGTTAGCAATAGTAATTATAAAAAAAATTTGCAGCAAGTTTCTCTGATAAGACTTCATTTTTCAAACAGAAGGAATTGAGTCAAATTTGTTTTAAAAAAAATTGAGCCATGCCCTAGTTGATGTATTATCAAAAGATATGATCTTTCTCCTAAGGCCTATATATTCATGCCTGTCCTTTGGCCTAACAACACCATGACTAGGCATGAATTTTAAAAGATATTTTTAAAGGGAAAAGGACCACATATGCAAAAAAAAGATATTCATAGCACATCTTTTCTCAGGGCAAAAAAATGTAAATTGATGAGATGCCCATCATTTGGGGAATAAGTGAATGAATTGTGGTATGTGAATTTGATGGAATATTATTGTTCTTTGGGAAAGGATGAGCAGGTTGCTGAGAGGGAAAAAAAGACAATAAATAAACAACCCCATAAAAAAAAAGTCTTCCATGAACTCAAGCAAAATTATATATACTTTATACAAAGTAATGGCATTGTTCTAGAATGACCAGCTGCAAATGATTTTGCTATTCTCAGCAGTGCAATGATCCAAGACTCCTGGGAAGGACTTATGATGAAAAATCCCATCCATACCCAGAGAAGGAACAGATAGTATCTGAATACAAATTGAAACATTCTCTCCCTCTCTATCTTGCTCTGTTGCTCTCTTTGCTCTCTTTTTCTCTCTCTCTTTTCCTTTTTTCTCCATCTCTTCCTTCTCTGTCTCTTTCTGTGTTTGTCTTTGTCTGTCTTTCTGTGTATTTGAGTCTTTTTAAAATTTTATTTTATTATTTTTTAATAGAGTGGGAGATCTATGCTTTCTTTCACATTGTGACTTTTATGGAAAGTTTTTTTTTTGCATAATTTCCCATGTGGTTTCACATAGGAGCTGGAGATGGGGAAAAGGGAGAGAATATGGAATTAAAAGTTTTCAAAATAAATGTAAAAATCATTTTAAATGTAACTGGGGAAGATAATAAATAAATAAATTTTTAGAAAAAAGGAATTCAAATTGTCCTTGGCATTTAATTAACTCATAAGACTAATTTTTAGATTGCTGAAAAAGGTTTGCAGTCAGCTAAATATACAGCCACAATAAGGGCCAGGTGGACTATGAAACTTTCATATGAGTTAACCAAGAGGCTGATCAATCCAAAGAATCTGTGTTCAACTTAACCCTCTTTATCCTTGACATATATTCATTCCCTGATCTGAATATTCTTCTCCTGTTATGGATAAATAAGTCAATTTTTTCCTAACTAATAAATGTATTATAAGCATCTTATTTTATTATAATCTCAAATCTAAGCTGTGATATGGACCTGGTCATCACAAGTAAATGACATGTTCCAAATAAATAATTTATAAGTGAAATGACTCCTTCCTTGATTTCTCAGAAAATGAGCTAAGATTATAGTCTATGCAAAAATAACTATAAGGATGAGAAAATACAGGGAAAAATATTTTCCTGGGGGGGGGCGAAGTCTACAAGTAAAAAGAGAAAGAGAGAGAGAGAGAAAGGAAACCCTGGATTCAAATTTAAATAAATGGGGTTTAAATTATGGCTTTGCTACTTATTACCTGTGTAATTTTAGGAAGGATTTTAAACATCTCTGAGCCATATTCTCTACACTTTTTAAATGTGAATAATACTGATAATATTATTCTCCTAAAAGAATTGTTGAAAGAATGAAATTAAATAATCTATATATAAAAATATTGTAAGCCAACAGGTAAAATGTAAATATGGAATATTGTTATTTTTATTAAAATGATTTTAATAATTTGAAGGGTGTCCACAAAATAAGAAACCATTATTTATTTGTGCAATGAAGAGGAATTACATTCAATTAAGTAGGGAAGCAAACATTTTTAAGTAAGGAGACAAGCATTCATAAAGTTTTTACTATTAATTAGTGCTTTCTGGTTAGTTAAATACTGGGCTAAATACTGGGGATACAAATTCAAGCAAAAATGATAGCTGTTCTTAAGGAGATTATATTGTAATGAGGAAGACAATCAAAGAAAGCTCTGTGTGTGTGTATGTGTGTGTGTGTGTGTGTTTCTGTATCTCTCTCTCTCTCTGTATATATATATATATATATATGTACATATATATATATATGTACATATATATATATATATATACATATCTGTGTAATTAGGAACTAAATAAATACGATCCGTGTTCTGAAAACCAGAAAAAGTCAATATCCACAAAGGGAAAAGAATGGTAGACTATGTTCAGCACTACCAGAAAAATTGAGGTAGCAGAAGCAACTCATTATTTGGAGAAGGCAGGACAGGACTTTCAGGTGGATGTTTATGAAAGGTAGATCATAGAAAAAGTAGGATATTTTGACATATGAGGAGGTCTCAAACAATGAGGGAGATTCCAGAATGAGCCAGTAAAAAGGCATGATTCTGAAATCCAAAAGTCAAAAACAATGTGGTGAAAAGAATAAAAGATGCATTTAAAATTCTAATCCACATAAAATTCTGTTATAGGCATTAAGAAAAAAAAAACTAAAAGGAAAAAAATACTTTCTGATCAGACCAAATTTTATCTTTTCCCCAGGGAAGACAACTTAAATTAAAGTATTTAAAATGTATTTTCAAACTGAAGAGAGCAATAAAGATGGTTTTGAAAGTTTTCCCAAGAAAGTTAGATCTGGGTTTTATTTAAAGCAAATTAGAGATGGAAGAGTAAGTATATAGAAAAGCAATGGAACAAATGAATGAAACAAGAAATATTTCATTCACTTATTGACTTTTTTGGTATATTTTGGAAACAGTGGTGATTCCTAACAGGTAGTTAAAAATAAAGAAGAAATTAGAGGGAAGTAAATGATAATGATATACATTAAATCATACCATTGTTAGCTGAGGTGATAGATTGATTTCACAGGATAGATGAAGAAGAACACAAAGTTTTAGAAAAGCATTATCATTTAGACATAGGAGAAGACTGAGAGGCCAATAAAAGTACCATATAGAGATATGGATAGATAGAGACATGCATAGATAAAAGCTTGCAAAATGAACTTGCTGTCTCTAGTTCCTCCTACTCTAAAATTTATTTTTCAGAAATGTGTCATAATAGTGCTTCTCAAACTAATGTTGACTATGTGAATTTTCTATATAGAAATGGAAATGTGTTGAAGAAAGAGTAGAAGAAGAAAAATAGAAAGTGGAGGAGATAGAAAAAAAAAGGAGATGAACAAGGCAAAATATAAACAAAAGAAAAAAAGAACAAAAGGAGAATAAGAACAAGTTTAGGAAAAGAAAAATAATGAGAAAGAAATGGAGGAGAAGCAAAACAAGGGGAAAAAAGATAAGGTAAAATACCATACTATCTGAGATCTCTTACTTGATTAATTAAATCCCTTCATTATGAGGAAGCTGATCAAATTCAATATATAAAGAACTATGTCAAATTTATAAGAATACAAGTTATTCCTCAAAAGACAAATGATCAAAGGATATGAACAAACAATTTTCAGATGACAATATTAAAGCCATCTATAGTTATATGAAAACATGTCCCAAATCACTAAATCACACCTCTCAGATTGGCTAGGGTGACAGGAAAAGACAATGATAAATGTTGGAGCAGTTGTAGGAAAACTGGGACACCAATGCATTGTTGCTGGAATTATGAAATAAATAATCCAACCATTCTGGAGAGCAATTTGGAACTATGCCCAAAAGGCTATAAAACTATGTATAACCTTATTATAACCCAGCAGTGCCATGTAATATTGTAACCCAGCAGTGCCATGTAATGTAACATTTGACATATCTTGGCATATGGTCTAAAATGTTGGTATATATACAAAATTTCTACCATACTGTTTTCTAGTCTTCTCAGAAGCTTTAGTCAGATAATGAGCTTTTGTGCCCAAAGTTTGGATCTTTGGGTTGATCATGCACTAGACATACTATGGTTATTAACCACTGTGGTACCTAGAAATATCAAGAGATATGGCTTTTGAGTAATTTTATTAACAATGGCTAAGCAGAAAATTAATAAAATGATCTTTTGACTTTCTCCCACATAAATAAAAGATGAATCAAGGAGGTTAATGAATGCTTATATGTGCTTAGAAGAGTGAATATTCACAAGAGGAAGAAATTAACTAAGCTTAACAATTATTGATAAAAAGAATATTGAAGTGGTAGCAGGACCTATTCTAATGATAGGATGGGGGATATGACAGATTGTCATGTTTACTTCTTAGTACTTAAATCAGCCCAGCCTCAGGAAATCTAGACTAAGGTATCTATCTCCACCCTAGCTTGTCTGTTAAAAACTATATTGGTCAATATTCATGGAGATTAGATTCTGTTTGTAAGGTTTTCTAGTTGGGAGGATTTTCACCCAAGTATGTAACCCATTAAGTAAACTCATCTAATAGTAATTGTTTCCATAATTTTATCTCCTAATTTCATTAACCCATATAGGCTTTGATCTATGCTTGGACTATACTGCCATCTGATTATCTTTTATTTCAGATCATTTTGTGTAACTTTGACTAATATTTCTGATTAAAAGATGAAAAGGCCTAATTGCTAAAATCTATTTTAAAAAAAACTGTCAAAATTATAAAAGTACAAATTTTTCCCCAAATGTTGAAAAATGGTCAAAGGATATTAATAGACAATTTTCATATGATGGAAGTATAGCCTTCTATAATTATTTCAAACATTATATAAATCATTATTGATTAGAGAAATACAAATTAAAACAACTCAAAAAAAACTCTAAAGGAACACCTTATACCTATTAGATTGACTAACATGGCAGGAAAAAATAACGATAAATATTGAAGGGGATGTGGAAAAAATGGGACACTAATTTATTGGTAGTGAAGTTGTGAAAAGATTTGACCATTCTGGAGAGCAATTTGGAACCATGCCTAAAATGCTATAAAATAGTGCATATCCCTTGACAGAGGAGTGCCACGGCTGAATCGGTGGCCCAAGAAAATCATAAAAAAGGAAGAAGAACCCCACATATGCAAAGATGTTTGTAGCAATTCATTTTGTGGTGGGAAAAAATTGGAAAATGAATAGTTGCTCATTAATAGAAAATGGCTGAATAAGTTATGGTATATGAAAGCAAGAAATATATTTTTTTTATAAAAATATGAACAAACTGATTTTAGAAAAGCCTGGAAAGATGTACATTAACTGAAGCTGAGTGAAACAAGTATATCCAGAATTATATTGCACATAGTAACAGCAACATAATGTGATCAGCTATGAAAGACTTTTTCAGTGATTCAGTGATCCAAGGCAATTGCAATAAACTTTAGATAGAAAACACCATCTGCATCTAGAAAGACAACTATGGATACTGAATGTAAATCAGTTTACTTTTTTTTTCTTTTCCTTCTGTTTTTTTTCCCTCTCATTATTTTTCTTTTTTGTTCTGATTTTTCTCCCCAAACATGATTCAAAAAGAACTGCATATTAAAAAATGTATATGTATAATAAGGAAAAAAAACAATAAAATAAAAAAGGGAAAAATAGTACATTACCTTTTTAATTATTCCTGCAACATTTTGGATTCTTCTTTCCTCCTCATTATTTCTTATATTGCATTTCTTCTCCTTGATAGAATAGAAAGTCACTCCTTGAAGGTTGACACTATGCATTTTCCTTTCTCTTAATTCCCAGTACCTAATATTTAATAAACATGCAAGAAGCATTATTGGAGTACCAGCCAGCAAGTCTTTGAAACACCTCTCTCCCCTTTTGTGGGTAGAGCTTTCTTATTGGCACCTTCCATTCTAAGGGCATAGCTAGCTTTCCCCTTTCAAAACTAGAAACACAAATGAATGAATGAATAGATATGAATTAAAGTTTTTTGTTTTGTTTTTTTTGTTTTTGTTTTTGAGGATTTACTATGTCTAAAACACTGTGCTCACTGCTGGGATCCAAAGAGCTTTAAAGAAGCTCACCTTCTAAACTGTGACTTTAGACACTTGGAAGGTTATAGCTGTAAGTTCTATGAAAACCACTAAAGGTCCCTAAGGTACAACAGTAGATAGTAATGTAGCATTTCACTTTTTGATGTTGAACCATTTGAGAAGGTTAGGGACTTTGATGACAAGAAATTTCTTTTCTGGATCTTCAGTACACATGGCTTTAGCCTCTGAAATTAAATTGTAGGATTGTATCACTTTGGGAATTGTTAGTTTGCATCTTCAAGTCAGTGATTAATCTTTTCTTAATTCATATGAGCTCTTACCAGAATCATCTAGATAAGTGAGATATTACTGTATTTCCTGAATTTTGTTTTACCACTAAACTTCAGTGACTGAAAGAGAGAGTGAAACTAATAGTTTGTACAACTCTGCCCCACTTAAATCCTGTTCACCCAAGAATCAAAACATCCCTCTATGTTGTCATAGGTTCTCTTAGAGAAAAAAAGACAAATAGCAATATAATAAAAGTGAAGAATCTATTAATGTATAAAATCCATTATAATCTCACTATATTTTGAGGGGCTTTAAAAAGTATTAATTTTATTCATCTCTTTTATGACTCCTTTTTTCCCTTTTCAGATAAAATGTTTTACATTTATGTTTCAGAGAATACTTAATGTGGTATCTGGCACTTTTAAGTTGTTCTTTTTTTTATCATTTCTTTGCACTATTTGCCCAGACAATGGAAAGTCTAAAAATGTTTTGTGGAAACCTTAGTGATTTCATTATATGTTTATTTAAGCCTTTTCCCCCCTGGTTTAAATTTTCTTATTGACCACTTAATTAAGCTTCTCTTAGATCAGAAATATTCACTTATATCAGTTCCTTTCAAAGAAAAAATTTCTAATACAGAACTCTTTGATATTAATGACGTTTGATGAAACATTTTGATGTGCCTATTAAAAGTTAGAATGAAACAAATGCTCCTTTAGTAATTGACTTGAAAAATTACCTTTTTTTCTTCCTTTCTTCTGTTTTTCTCCTTTCTTTTTTATTTCTTAACTTTTTGTCTTTATTTCTTCCATCCCTCTTTTTTCTCATTCATTTACTAATTTATTTTTGTGGTGCAAAATAAAGGATTTGAATTTAGATCCTTCTGACTGCAGGGTCTGTGCTCTATCAACTGCACCATCTAACTAGTTGCTCCTTACTTCTCTTTTTAACTTTCTCTGTTTCTGCCTTTCTCTCTTCCTTTCTCTTTTTCTCTTTCTTTTTTTCTTTTTCTTTCTTTTCTTTCTTTCTTTCTTTTTTTTCTTCCTTCCTTCTTTCTTTCCTTCCTTCTTTCCTAATTTTTCTTCTTTCTCCTAAGAAGAGCTAATTATCTTAATGTAAATTGTTTTTCATTGAAGTCTAGGGCATCTGGTTACATGTGTTCATGTTCTCTCTTCCTCAGTTTTTTTTGGGGGGAGGGGTGGCTAATTATACTGATTATTAGTAGAAATCAATCATTTCGGAAGCCTACACTCAAAATAAGTAATTTTTTTTATCAATTAGTAAAGACTGAGCTGGCTGCTCTGCTCCATCTCCATTAGAATTCCCATGTTTTCTTTCTTTTTTTTCCCTCTATAGCAAATTAATTTATGATGTAATAAAAATTAGCTTCTAATTATCTGGAAACAAAAATCTCCATAAAAATGGCAACAACTAGTAAACCAGACCTAAACAAGCAGAAAACTCTGAAAAGGTAATTGTGGTTCCACAAGCCGAATAAGAGTTATGTTCAGAATAGAATAAACATACATTGAGCACCAAGCATTGTGCTAAGCACTGGAGATGCAAAGAGAAAAAATAAAATAAAACAATTCATAGACTTTAAAAAAATACATTATCACTTGTCCTCGAGAAAATCATCATCTAATTAGGAAAGACAATATATATCAGGAAGCTACAGAGAAAGTTTTGATATAGACCATTCGTTCATAATGAAATTATTCAACATGAGTAGGAAATAACCTGAGGATATGTTGGTTACTTTCAGTATGAGTTTTAGGGATAATGAAGCTGTACAGTAGCCAGGTAGGAAATGATGACTCAAATGACCTGGGAGCTTTAACCAGAGTTAAGAAAGTCCTGAGACACAAAAGGAAATAGAATTGAGGAAGTGTGAGTTTCAAAGTTTCTGGCTAGCTATCTCTCTTTCTCCTCATTGTTCACCCATGGGAACTGATATTAGTCCAAATTACTATGATAATATATGAGACTGCATTTGTTCTTTATTTTAATTTCAAAATATATTTGATTGACTTTTTTGCTATTTGAATAAATTGATTTTCTTCTTTTTTCCTTGTTATCATAATATTCTGGGAATGATAGGATAAGAGTGAACATCAATTGTTACAAGCACACTTGAGATACTGGTAGAATGGTTTTTAAAAGGCAAAGCCTGTAATTTCAAGTACCTTTTGTAATTAATCTATTGCATTTCTATTGTATTTTCATTTCCTCATTTTGTAAATTAAGAAACTGAGCCCTTGTTTGTGGCAGCCCTTTTTTGGTAGTGGCTAGAAACTGGAAACTAAATGGATCAGTTGAAGAATGGCTGAATAAATTATGGAATATGAATGTCACAGAATATTATTGTTCTATAAGAAATGACTAACATAATGACTTCAGAGAGACCTGAAGAAACTTGCATGAACTAATGCTAAGTGAAATGAGCAGAACCAGGAGATCATTATACACAGCAACAACAAGACTATATGATGACCAATTCTGATGGACATGGCTCTCTTCAACAATGTTTCAAACCAGTTCCAACTGTTCAGTGATGAAGAATCACTGAATCACAAGATATTTATAACTATAAATATGTATACATATATTTGATTTGTCATATATTTTAACATAATTAACATGTATTAGACTACCTGTCATCTAGGGCCTCCCCTAGGGTGGGGGGAAGGAGAGAAAAGTTTGGAACAGAAGTCGTTGCAACGGTCTATGTTGAAAAATTACCCATGCATGTTTTGCAAATAAAAAGCTTTAATAAAAAAACAAAGAAAGAAAAAAACTAAGGCCCTGAATTTCTAAATTATAATAACTTGTGTGGAAATCACTATGCTAATAAGATTGAGAATTTTTCTGTTTATACATTTATTATATTTCTTTTTATTTCTTTATTTTCTTTCTAATTACTCATCAAGTACAATCTGGCCATTTGGGTTTAGAATATAGGTGTCAGATTAGGGAGAACAACTGATCAAGTTTAGTCATACTATGTACCTCATAACTCCCAAATACAGCTTACCTGTTAGCAGAGACTCCAGATGTGCAACACCATGCTCTCAAAAATAATATTGTCCAGAGATTGATTTCAAATGTCACTGGAAAAAATCAATGGCAAATATTAAAAGGGAGAGGTGCTATAATTAACAGGCAAAGTAATAAGGATTATCTCAAAGAGGTTTAAAGATTGCCCAGTTGAGGTTAGGGGACCCAAAAGGATGAATGGACAAGTGGAAATTAAGGCAAAAGAAAATTTCAGTATTCATCATGTGAATCAAATACAAGCAAAGGAAGCAGTTATCTAAAAAATCAATTGGATCACTTATTCAGATTACGAAAGTTATTCTTAGGTATAAAAAGAAATGGTGGCCAGAGAAAACGGTGACAACATTTGAAATGCTACAACATCAGAAAAGGAAAATTGTGCTTTGAGAAATGATACTTTTTTCTACTTCCCCTCATCCTAGACACTAACATCCCTTTCCTTGATCTGCATACTCCTCTCACCATTTTCTTAATTACTTCCCATCAAACAACATTACAATCTAAGGACCATGGGAAAATGCTATTTTCTGTTTTTATCCCAAGTGCTTGATATACTCTTTTATACAAAATAAATGCTTAATAAATGAATTTTAATTCATTATATCATTCATTATCACCATTATAATTCTTCCTTTTGTCTTTTTCACTGTGGTCCCTGTTGATATCTTTCTACCTTGTTCTGATCTTTTACAATCAAAAGATACCTCTTTTTTGCCTATAACTAAATACAAATTTCCAAATGATCAGCAGTTATTATTCAAAAGATCTTTAGTAAAACAATTATTTGGAATCTGAAACTCCCCCCCTTCTATTTTACAGGTGTTCAGTTTTGAATGACACTTTGTGATCCGTTGATTCAAAACATACAAATTCCTTTATTCTTCACCTTGAAGTCAGTCCAAATTCATGTTCTTTTCTTTTACGACACCCTCTATTAATCTCATTTGTTATGTTACTTCTTTTGCCTTCAATTTTCCAGCATCAGGGTTTTGTCTAGTGAGATATGTCTTCTCATTATTTGGTCAAAGTATCGATTATACAATATGTAGCATTCCTTTATAGTCCAATTCTCACAGTCATACAATGCCATTTGAAAAACCATATCTTTGACTATATGGACCTTTGTTGGAAAAATGACATTTCTGTTTTCTAGCATGCTATTCATATTTGCTATGGTTTTTCTCCCATGGAACAAGTACCTTTTAATTTCATGGTTACATTCACCATCTGCAGTGATCTTGGAGTAGAAGAACATAAAATCTGACACTTTCCATTTCTTCTCCTTCTGTTTGCCAGGAAGTAATGAGCCTTATGTAATATAGCCTTTGCTTTTAAAGACCAAACCAAGAAACTGATTTAATCTGTGAATAAAAGCTCTCTCAGTACTGGTTAAAGACAGAAATTACATTCCCTTCTGATGTCCATAATGAAACCACTCTAGGGTGATGTTGATGGAGATCTTCACCTCCTTGCCAATGCTAATGTCTTTCAGGCCCTTGGCTTGACCTTCACTTTCATTGCAGCTGCACTGAGGGGAAACACCATTACTGCCACCACCTACTCTACTGCCTCTGGGAGTCCAGGGCCATGAGGAGACCCTTCTCCTTCTGGACATGGTATCTGCCATGGATTGCTCTGAGAAGACTGACTATTGAGGTGTGAAGCCGGGGGAGGCAGCACTCAGACCAAGCCTCCAAGACCACCAAGAAGAGGACTGAGAAGAGAAGGTAGAAGGACAGATGGGAAGACTAAAACCAAGGAACTACACTGTTCCCACAAATTGGAGAGCAGAGAAACAGAACTCAGCCACAATTGTTGGTGTACCACCACTCTCCCAATTTTGTGTGGCTAAAATTTACCTTGAGGCTGCATTTGTTCCTTTTCTTGTCTCTAAATTCTTTCATATAAAAAGATGGAAGTGATCTGGCATTGTATCAGGAGCACAAAACTGGGAGCCAGCATACATAAGCTTAAAATATTGCTTCTGAAATTTTCCATTGATTTTACATTAGAGAAGTCACTTAATTCCATGCCTTAATTTTCACAATGAAAGGGTAGGATGAGATAATTTCTGAAATCTATTCCAGTTCTTGGTTCTATGACTATTAATATCAGTAGGAGAGTTCAAAATATTTTAAAATTAATTAAAAAGGTTCATCAGGATTTCCATTAAATGATGTAAACCTAAAATATTCAAATACCCCAGGAATTGGATCCTTTGCTAAGCTAAGTAATGTTATATAATTTTATAAGCTACTTTGTGATAATAGCATTACTAATTGTAGCTTATATGATATATACCAGTTGTAATGTCCATGTTATTAAGTACACATATATTGACTCAACATGACCATGGCATCATTTATATTTACGTTTACAAGTAATACAAATAAATTGTGCCAAAACATTTAATATCAATATATTTTAGGGTTTATAACTAATTCTTTCAGCAATATTGGTAGCAATATTGCTTTCAGAAAAAATTCTCCCTTTAAAGAGAATTATTATATTCCCTGGCATAATTAATGTCTTGATTAATGTAACACAGTAGAGAGGCTTATTAATTTTATTTTTATCATAATCATTTTATTATGACCATTTCCATGTGTATTTAATTATTCTGTGAAAGAACAGAATATAATTATAGAAGTATAGGTTTAGAGTTGGAAAGGATTACAGTAAACACATACCACAATCCTCACTTTACTGAAGAGGAAATTAAGGTCAAATGATTTAGTAATGTAGCCAAGGTCAGTTGGCAAGCTAATCAATAGAGAAACTAGGATTGGAACAGGTGTTCATTCTTTGCCCTATTTCTTACCTAACTTTAATCACTAGCTCTCTACCTATCTATCTATCTTAAACTCAAAATGTTTAAATACAAAATATCATTGACTTTTCCCCAACTTTCTTAATACTATTGAAGCATTGCCTCAAATTGAGACCTGAGAAAGACCTTAACTTAAAAAGTCTAAGGTGTCTCACTGCATTAGAGCTAACTCCAGTAGTCCAGATAGGTATCTTTCCACTGGACCCAGACAACTCGTAAAGAAAGAAAGAAAGAGTGGTGACTTTATACAATGTTCCCTCACTTAAATCTAATTGAGTTGCAAGGCATAACATCACCTTCCTGATGTCTAGATCCTCTCAGAGAACAGAGTAGGAATAACAATATTATCTTATCTCTGACAATTCAAATAGTTTGACCTTTGCATTTGACTATTCCATCCACAGAGATGGTCAGGACCTTTGTGACTAAGAAATGTCAGAGCACAAGACTTGGTTTTTACTCAAAGTTTTTCCTGTTTTGTAGAAATCTGAAGGTTTTTTTTTTTTTTTTTTTTTATTTACTTTAGCATTAGAGGATCAGGAATGTAGGGTCCCTTCTCTCCTCTGATGAATCATAGAATGCTTTATTTCCATTGCTAGTCACATTGTTGTATCTAAATAAAGTCTGAATGCTTTATTTGACAAAAACACTTAATTATAACACAAAATTTTGAAAAAAGACTTGGCTATGAATTCTGGCCATACTTTATGTGAATTTGGGTAAGTCAATTAACCTATCATTTTATCTCTAAAAGTAGGTTAGCGAATTGGATTAGGTTATTTCAGATGTCCCTTCCAGCTCTAACTACTAGATTTTTCTGTTATTAAATGGCTTCTTGTAATAGTCTATACATGGGTTTGCAGACAATTATGCGTACATATTGTTTACATGCACATATATGTATACATACACATGTAATATTTATACATGTGTGCATACATAATGAACTCCACTAGATTTTTTTTTGAAGAAAGAAGTGACATCATTAGTGCTATATTTTAAGAAGATCACTTTCACAGCTAGATGAATGACATGATGGTAACAGGTATATAAGATTAATTATAAGACTTTAAATGGTTACTATATGAGGTCATGAAGAGCTGCAAAAAGTAGTGAGAGTATAAGAAGAAAGAACTTGGAAGAGTGGGGGGGTGATAAAAAGATAGCGGGTGAGAATGTTATGTACTTTGTCAAAATGGCTAACTAGGAAGATGGTGATAGCCTCAATAGTATTAAGAAAATTAGGAAGAGGAAAGATTTGGGGGAAAAGGCAATGATATTTTGTTTTTAAACATTTTGAGTTTAAGATAGATACATAATCTTGTTCTGACTTGAACATAATTTGAAAAACTGCATGTTACCTTAATTCTTTTTTACAATTTAATTTCAAATAGTTGAAGATTACTACTGAATAATTCTTGAACTTTCTCTTGCGCACACAATAAATATAGTTTCTTTATAAATCTCTTGAGGAGAGTCCCAGGGATGCAGCTAAGATGACAGAGTAAAGACAGGAAGCTGTTTGAGCACTTCCAATTTCCCTTGAAAACCACATGAAACCAATCCTCTGAAGAGAGTCTGATGGAATGAAACCATTCTTCAGTTCAAAATAGATTGGAGAAATTTCAAGAAAAGTCAGTCTCACTGGGGTGAAAAGTTTGTTCAGTCCAACTCAGACAGACTCTGGAAAAGCCAAAAGAGAAGGTCGTAATTACAGCTAATCAGCAACTGAGGCTCTAAGGGGCCAGGGGATCAGTGGGGCAACCTCCAATTCCAGCTCAGAAGGTAAACTTTGGGAAATCATCCTGTTTACTAAAAAGAGCAAGCAAACCTAACCTCTGGAAACATAAGGGGATCCTGTGTTCAAAGTCAAGGGTCAGAGCTGCACAGGATGCTTAATACAAAACCACCTTGACTCGAGGAATAGTGCTTGACCATAAAAGTAAAAGATCAAAGAGGAAATACTAAAAGAAAAGGAAAGAAAATGAGTAATAAACAGAAAAGAACCTTGACCATAGAAAGCTATTATGATGACAGGGAAGACCAAAACACCATCTCAGATGAGGATAAAATATCCACAGAGGAAATCTCAAAGAGTGATATGAATTGGTCTCAAGCCCAAGCTTCTTGGAAGTTCTCATAAGGAATGGAAGAAAGAATCAACAGCATGGAAAAAGAAAGCAATTCCTTAAAAAATACAATTGGCCAAATTAAAAAAAAAATTCCACTGGAGAAGACAATACCTTCAAAATTACAATTAAAAAAAGTGGAAAACAATACAAAAACTGAAGAAAATCACACAATTAAAACTAGAACAGGGCAGATGGAAGCTAATGACTCAATGAAACATGAAAAATCAAACAAACTAAAAAGAATGGAAAAAAAAGGAAAAATATGTAAAATACCTCATTAGAAAAACAGCTGACCTGGAAAATAAATCAAGAAGAGACAATTTTAAAATTATTGGTCTATCTGAAGACCATGACCAAAAAAAAAAAAAAAAAAAAAAAAAGCCTGGAAATTATTCTTCAGGAGATCCTCAAAGAAAAGTGCCCTGATATTCTAGAACAGAGGGAAGAATATTCATTGAAAGAATCCCTCGCTCATCTTTAGAAAGAGACCCCACAAGGAAAACTCCAAGGAACATTGTTTCAAAACTCCAAAAGTACAATATAATGGAAAAATTTCTGCAAACTTCCAGACAAAAACAATTCAAATATCAAGGAGCAACAAAGGATTACCCAAGATCTTACAGCTTCTACAATTAAGGATTGGAGGGCTTGTAATACCATACTCTTGGAAGGCAAAGGACCTGGGATTACAACCAAGAGTTAGCTACCTAGAGAGATTGAACTTTATTTTTCAGTGGGGGAGATGGCTCTTCAATGAAGTAAGAGACTTTCAATCATTTCTATTGAAAATAACAGAAGTAAACATAAAATGTAATCCACAAACACAGGACTGAAGAGCATAGAAATGTAAGCAAGGAAAAAGTACAAGTTATTTAAAGTTTAAAAAGTTTACATCCCTACATGGGAAAATGATATCTGTAATTCTTGAGAACTATATCTGTCACTGGGGCAGACAGAGCGGGGAATCATATGGACAGAGGGTATGGTTGTGAATGGACTTTGATGTGATGATAGCAAAGAAAATTATATTAAGGGATGGAAAAAGATCTGTACTGCAAGAAGAGGAAAGCAAAGTTATAATGGGAGCAAATAGGAGTCTCAAAGAAACATTTTTGAAAAAATATTCTGATACTTCTATTTCTTTCAAATGATATTCAATTGTTATTCAAAGTACTAGAATGACCTCCAAATCTTTTCCTTGAAATCTCATCTCTAATTTCTACCAATATATTTAGATCCAATTCAGATGTTATCTTTTCTATGGAACTTATTCCTATAAATATATGTGTGTATATGTGTATTCATGTATATGTACATATGTATATATGCATATATACATATGTGTGTGCATTCCTTAGTCAGCCTTGAAGTATAATTTGTTGCAATTCCCTTGTCTTTAAAAATAAATATTAGGATTTTCATTATATTGATCTTTACCTTAAATCTTCTCTATAAGAATGAAAGTTCTGCCAGAATAAAAACATATTTCATGCATATTTGCATCTCCCTGAGCATCTGGCATAAAGCTCTGCATATAATACAGTACTTTAAAAGAGGGATATTTAAGTGAATTATAAGATACTTTTATTTGAGGCTGTACCTTCAATATCAAATACTTGGCTTTGAAAATGCATTATAGAGGGGTAGCTAGGTGCCACAGTGGATAGAGCACCAGCCCTGAATTCAGGAGAACCTGAGTTCAATCAAATTTGGTCTCAGACACTTAACACTTCCTAGATGTGTGACCCTGGGCAAGTCACAACCCTAATTGTCTCAGCAAAGAAAGAAAGAAAGAAAGAAAGAAAGAAAGAAAGAAAGAAAGAAA
>JAJPUD010025696.1:0-11162 GCA_023553655.1 Myrmecobius fasciatus
GCACATTTAATCAGTTTCTAAATCTTGTCATATGTACCTCCATACCTTTCTTTTTATCCCCAGGGCTTAGCACAGTACCTGGCTGGCGATTAGTAGGTTCTTAATGAATGCTTGTTGCTGGCGCCATCTTTTTGATCTGAGCTTTCTCTTGTCTCTTCCCTAGATTATTGAAATGGCCTCCTAATGGAGACTTCTCTCATATTCAGCTATGTCCTCATCTTAATCCTTCTCCCACATGCCTGTCAAAATGGTTTTTCTCAGGTTCAGTTCTGCCCATGTTACTCCACAGTAAAAGCCAATGAATGGCTTCCTGTTGAATCTAAGATGAAATATTTCATCCTCTCTTCCTTTAATTTAAAAAAAAATGTGTACTTCTAATATGCATAATTATCAGAATAGTATTACGTGAATATAACTAACAATATGTGTATATATATACGTGTATATATATGTGTGTGTGTGTGTGTATGTGTGCATGATTAAAAAAAAAGTTTGGAGACCACAGGTTTAAGTTAAAATCGAATTACATGAGATCTCCATTTTGATGACCTTATTACTATATACATACTATGTTATTTCTCTTTTTCTGAGCCTTGTGATTTGATCTCCTTCTGTCCCTGGGATTTTTCACTGTCTTACATTCATTTTTAGAGTATTCTTCTCCCCTTTTGCTCTCTGTGAAAGTAGGAGGAATGTGTGTGTATATATATATAAAAATGTATATATATATATATATATATATACACACACACATATATATGCATATAATATATATGTATATATATACACACATATGCATATTATATATATATATATATATATATATACACATACACACATATGTGCACACACACTAGGTAAAAGAGGTCATTCTCTGTTTCATTTCTTACCTAGCCTCATCACTGACTGTTCATTGGTCAGTCAACCTGAGATCAGTTAAAGGCCTTAGATTTAAAATGCCAAGGTCTCCACTGTATCCAAGGCCATCTCCAGTTGTCCTGATCCATATCTTGCCAGATAACCCTGGAGGAGAAAGTGAGGTTGATGATTTTACACAACCCTCTTTCACTTAAAAAGTAAAGGACAAACAACAACAATATACTTTTTATTTATTTTGTATTTTTTGAAACGGAATTTCCCATTTCGTTCAGCCTGAAAGTATGGTGGCCTCTCATGAGCTCAATCTCATTAATGTTTGGCACAAAGCTTTAACTTGCTATTTCTGACCTGGGTCAGAATCTTAGGCAATTCTATTCCTTGGAGGCTCACCAAACTGATGTCAGATTTAGTTCTGACATCTGATTGGTTTTAGCCTACCTGAAATCAAGTAATTCTAGTAGCAGGGATTGATCACAGGTATGCACCACTATATCTGGTGATTAAATATATTTTAGTTTTGCTTATTGCCCTTATGGGAATAACTTTCATGGTTTAGAAACTTGATCAATCAAATTGAAGTAGGTTTTTCATTTGTTATTTTATTTATTTTTTACTTCTTGCTGTTCCTGGATATGTTTTAGAGATTTCTATCATATCTTCTTTTGGGCAATAATAATGCCTGACATTTATATAGCAGTTTAAAATTTGCAAAACACTCTCCTTATATTATCTCATTTAATTTGGCAGTATCTGTTTTGCTAGAAATATTCCACCTGGCACGTGGGGAATAGAAGTTGTAAAGGTCTCAGACTATCCGGTTCCTGCAGCCCAACCTACTTAATCATTAGCATAATAAAGTTTCTTTTCTACCAGAAGCCCAGCCTACTGAAACTATAGTTCATTATCTTAACTAGAAAAAGGGTGGGATGGTCTGGTATGTTCTAATGGGGCAAATGGCTATCTTATATTGTTTGATTATTAAGAAATAATAATGGAGACTTAATGAATGGTTTTCTCCACACTTGCCACTGTAAATGACAAACTTAGCGGTCATAAACGTCATACAACATTATTATTATACTTTGGGTGATTCTTAATGGAACTACAGTTATGGTCATCAGGCCAGAACTTTTCTTGTGTGTTATCTCCTTAATTGCAGTAATTTTTCGGTTTTCAGGCTATTATATCACTGATATTTTTTCCTCTTAATTTCAATCAAATAGCAGTCCTGTCTTTATGACAACTTTAAGATTTCCATAGCAGCAAACTGTGGATTTATTATAAAAGCAATTGGCTGGGGAATATCAGTTCCAGTTTTTCTGTAACCTTTGCTGTAACCATAGGCAAAAAGTGGCTTGAATACAAATTTCATATACAGATAAGGAATTCCCTTCTCAACAAAATAGTATGGTTTGGGAATGAAGTTTATTATTTGGCCCAAGTCAAGTTTATCTTTGACTATTTGAAGCAAAGACTGACAATGTCACACTGGAGAATAGTGACCGGGTTATGGCGTTTTCCTATTGAAGTTCTGTATCTGCAGGATGCTGGGCACTGAGACAGGAAGGAAATGACCTAGCTGTTTAGTCCTGATGTTTAGACCTTGCTGTGTTCCCTGCCTCTCATCTGAAGAGGAAATTCAGTAATATTCTTTGGGCTAAATATGTCACCCTGAACCACCCCCTCCTCAGGTAGGATTTGATTTGTTCCTTTCTTCAGGATTCACCACAGACTTCTGATGTCTCATTATGTATAAACATGGATCTTATATTCTCAGAGACCTGCATAAGTAAAGTAAGAAGCATTGATAGTTCTTGGACAGTAGAAAAGGCCTTAATGAAGAGAAAATCTGTTTGTTGGTGAACTGTTATCTAAAGATCTACTTGAGCTTGGAGAGGCTTATTGATAAAAAGGCTGACTGGATCCAAAAAGTTAGCTATGAGGTGATGATTTTCTTTTTGACTACATCAAAGACTGTAAGAGCTATAGTTTGCAGTAGTGGAGTGATTACTTAGACCATTGAAATCATAGTTCCTTTGAAGAAAAAAAAATATTGCCACTATATTGAGAGCTCTGTGAGGGCAGAAACTGTCTTATTTAATTTCTTTAACTCTCCCATTGCCCAGCACAGTGCATTACATAGAGGAGGAACTAATAAATGGATTTGAAATGAAAGGTGTTCATAGATTATGCTCAATAGCTAGAATTTCCTACCTCCATTTGGTAATAATTCATATGCATGGCATTTTTAGAGACAAAAACAAGCAGGACCTCTTAAGGGACACATTTGCCCTTCTGATAGATGTGTTGGTTTCTGGGTTTTTTTTCCTAGTGAATTATGGAAGACTTTGGAAAGGGAAAGCTATACTTTTTCATTTTTTTTCTTTTATAGTTTATATCATGGAGGAGGAGCTGTTCTGGAGACCTAAATGTCCTTTTTAATTTTTAAAGTTATGCTATTGACAAATATCCTGCAGGATTGCCAGTGGTTGAGAACTGATGTCCTGTGGGAAAATGGAAGACTGCTCCTTTTAGTGTCACTTTTTCCCATTCTTGCTAGGTCACCAAATACTTGGCAGAAAAGTAGGAGGCAGAATGAGTGGAAAGGATGCTAGTCTTGGAGCTGGATGGTTCAAATCCTTGCTCTCCCACTTACTATCTTGTGTGACCTTGAACAAATCTGAGTTCAAATCCAGCCTCAGACACGTGACAGTTGTAATGTAACACTGAGTGTTGTTGAGTCATTTCAGTCATATTGACTCTGTATGACATTGGAGTTTTCTTAGCAAAGTTACTGGAGTGGTTTGCCATTTTCTTCTCCAATAAGGCAGATGGACTTCAGTGACTTGCCCAGAATCACACAGCTAGTAAGTGTATGAGGCCATATTTAACCTCAGGATGATGAGTCTTTCCCATATTTGGTCCAGTACCCTATTGTGTGAGCTACCCAGCTGCCTTTTACCCTGAGTAGAAAGAGTACTTTATTAACCTCTCTCTGTTTGTTTCCTCATTTTTAAAATGAGAGGGGTCAACTATATGACCTTTGAGAGTTTCTATTTCTAAAAACCCTATGACTTACAGAAATGAAACTTTTTTGTAAAACAGAAGATATAGAGTCCCATCCATGGGGACTTCTGTTAAGGCCTTTTTGTCTCTCTGTGAGGAGCTCCCCATCTCTGATCCTCTGCTCTTTGCCCTCTAACTTGATTTGCTCTTCTTTTTTGCCTCTGGAGAGAGTTGCTTTATGTCATTTATGTCATGTTATTTCCTCAGAGCCATAGACTGACTTTATTTAAACAAATAAAATTTTGAAGTCTTACTAACAGATCTGACTTTAAAAATACTAATCTCCATAAAAGTTCTGTTCTGATGTAGGACTACTTGAATGGAGGTGACTCTGACATAGTGAAGTCCATAAGAGTACAGGACAGCATTGACCTTAAAACAGATATTATGTGTCTATTTGTCTTCTTGAGGATCATTCTAAAGTAGAAAAGTGGCTCATTGACAAAAGGATTTTTTTTTTCCAAAGCAACTCCTGGAGATCATCTACTAAAGTCACCTTACCTGCACCTATGAAATCATGAATCTTAGAAATCATGAATCTACTAATTGTTGAGCATATGATTATACTTAGTAGAAAGCAAGGGGCAACTAGTGAATAGAGACTTAAAGTGAGGAAGATATGAGTTTAAATTCAGCCTCAGATACTTACTAGCTGTATGACTTTTGGGCAAGCCACTTAAACCCTATTTACCTTAATCTATCAGAGAAGGAAATGGCAAATTACTCCAATATCTTTGCCAAGAAAACCCCCAGGACAGAATTGATGTGTTATAGACCATGAGGTTACCCCAAATGTTCATGGGGACTATTTGTGTCCAACCTATGGCAGAGCATTGTCTGTATTGGTCTGGTCAGCCACAAGTGGACATACTGTAACTTGATTCTAACATGAGTCTTTTTGGTCTTCTTTAAGAAGGAAGGACAGGGGCAGCTAGGTGGCGCAGTGGTTAGAGCACCAGCCCTGAAGTCAGGAGGACCTGAGTTCAAATCTGGTCTCAGACACTTCCTAGCTGTGTGACCCTGGGCAAGTCACTTAACCCCAATTGCCTCAGCAAAAAAAAAAAAAAAAAAAACCAAAGAATGAAGGACAACCACCACTACAAAGTGTCAAACACAACTGAACAGTAGTAACAACAATAGAAGGAAAATTGATTGGTTTGGGGCATATGTGTTTTTCTTGACCTCATTTATGAGTACTCTTTGTGGTGCAAGACTTTTTTACATAGGGTGTGGTTTTTTTCTTCTTTCCATTGATTTATTGAAAGCTTTGTTAATAACTAACAACCGGGAAAAAAAGGCCTAATTTAGGAGGCTCAACTGGGTGGGGCTGGGCAAGAGGGAAGGTGCCCAGGGGATGCCAAAGCCTGCCTTCTGTTTAAATTTTAATATGCATTTATGCTTAGATTCCTTCACTTTCATTATTAGTTATTGTCACAGGCATTCCTAAACTATTGCAGAATCCTCTACTATCCGACTCCTAACTCTGTACTGAATTGGTCAACTTGTTCTCCTATCACAGGCCATGTGTAGAAATAGAATAGTAGAATAGTGGATAGGACATAGGATTTGGAGTTGGCACCTGGGTTCAAATCCTGTGATCATCCTGGACAAAGCACTTTATCTCTCTGGGCCTCAGTTGCCTCATTTATAAAATAAGAGGACTGGACTAGATGGCCCCTGGGGTCCCATCCATCTCTAAATTGATGATTCTTATTGCTTTCTCACTTCCAGAATATGCCTTGTTTAACCACCCTTGGATTTGGAGTCATGTGATCTATGTTTAATCTGGGTGCTGTCACTAAGCACACCTTGAAAAAACTTCATTTGTTTGTACCCCTGTTTTTTCTACTATACAATGGGATCTTCTGTCTCTTAATTCTGACTGTTTCTTAAACTTGTTTATCCCCAAACTCTACCATTTGTAATGTTTGGCAAAGGGTGATAATGATGGTTGGCGTAGCTGTTGGGGGAGAAATGGTGGTTTGATTTGAAATTCTGCAGGAATCATTCTCTGGGGTTTGGATGAATTTTATCAGCTGATCTCTGGCCTCTTGAGGCAGCTAAGGTGGCACATTGGAGTTAGAGGCAGAAAGACCTAAGTTCAAATTTAACCTCAGATGCTAGCTTCCTGACTCTAGGCAAATCATTTAACCTGTCTACCTTCATCCACTGGAGAAAGAAATGGCAAACCCCTTCAGTATCCTTGCCAAGAAAATCCCATGCACAGCATTGATGTGCTATGGTCCATGAAGAACTGGACACGAATGACTAACTGAACAACATCTCTTTGCTTTTCTGGGCCTCAATCTTGTTTGGGTCTAAGCTGCAGAGCAATTGTATTTTTCTTTCTAAGGTTTTGGTGACATCCACTTTCTTTCATGACAACCCCGGAAGGGAGAATAGAGTTGCAAATCTAGCATAGTTCATTTTTCTCATGATGGGTATGGACTTGACCTTGCCATTTTATTTCCTGAACCTTATGGAAAATCCTTAAAATCCTTGCAATGAGATGAAAGTACTCAGGTGAAGAACAAAACTTTTCTTTTGTGTATGTTGGGAGGGCTCCCTTGACTCAGCTATTTACATAGGCATCAAATAAAGTATGCCTATCAAGCCTGTGATTCAGGGCTTCACAAATACTTTTCTGGTGTTGCAATAAAATCCTGATTAATTTCCACCAGTATTGAGTTCAGTCCTTGCTTTCTATCCTTCCCTGAAGAAGTCCTGGCCAGATTTCTGCCAGGTAAACATTGACCAGTGTTGTGAAATGACTGGAGGAACCTGGGTGTCTAATTGCAGAAGTTTGCAGTATCTTGGTGACACCAACAATGGGTATTACTATATAACAGGTTGTCTGATGGGAGTGTGGCCTTGGGGGAGGGGATGAGAAAAGCCATTTTCACAAACTGATGAGTTTTGCAGATAGCTCACTGGATTTCAGTGGTGAGCAGTTGTGGCTTTCTACAGCACAGATCTCCCTTAAATTTGTAGCATGTAGTGATATGTGTGACAGGACATTTTCCTGACAGTGAGCTCATTTCTCCTGAGTCATTATGTGGGACGAGGAGAGGGACAAGACTTAGTCTAACCTTTCCCTGAAAACTGCAAAAGGGATTTCTTGGGAGGTTGGGGAAGGGGGGCTTGTCACGCCTTCTTCCCTCTACCCAGATTCCCTTTCCTGAGACCACATTGTAGCACCCACTTCCCCGTTCCCATCTCTCATCTCTCTTCCTCCAGAAACTTTGCTTCTGTCCTTCAGCTTTCAACATACACACTAGGCAGGATTTGGCATGTGTGTCAGAAAGCTAAGGAACCTTCAGGGAAGATCACAGCAGAAGCCCTAAAACCTTGGGGTGGGGGATGGTGCTAAGTGTAGAGAGAGGAAATGAACCTTCCTTTGGCATTTTCCATGCAGTTAGGATAAGTCCCCTTCATCCTTTTAAAAAAAACTTTAGCCTACTATGAAGAAAAGTGTATGGGGGTGGGGGAGGGGAGGCAAAGGAACACCAGGGGTGACCATTTCCTTTTGCCAGAAAAAAAAAAACTTCACTTTTTTTTTGTTAGCTGCTGCTGTGGTCCTGCCAGGAAAACCAATGGAGAAAGGCCATCAGTGAGGACTACATTTGGAGAATAAACAGAATTCCTCAACTGGCAAACATCGGAACTTAGCCTGTGGTTACAGGAGGGGAAGACCAAGCAAAAGGGGGAGTGGAGTGCAGTGTGTGTGGGGGTGTACGTGGTGGAGTATGTATCCATTTTTAAAAAAATCAGCGACAGCTAAAAGAAATTAAAATGTTCATATTCTTCAAAGTAGTTAGACCAGGAATAGCCAGGACCGAAATGCTTCAGGTGGAAAAGATTTCTGGAATGTTTGGCCAGTCTCCTGTGAGGTGACAGATGTTTAATCAATTTATTAGACATTAGTATGGGATATCTGGCTAGTGGAAGTGGGAAGGGGTTCTCTATCCCTTCTCCTCTCCTTTTGTTCTCATCCTTTCCCAAGAATAGGAAACGAAGGGGCTTGGTGCTGAAAGACTCCTATTTCTGTATCTTCAAGTGGACTCAATCAGTACTTTTCCATCCATTAAGCTATAGTGCTAGGTTTAGGAAAATCATTATAGGATAGTTTATTGTAGCACAAATTCAAGCACCCTGTCCACTAGGAGGAAAATGGGAGTGGGGAGAGAAGAAATCAGTTATTGGCATTAGCAAAGTGAAGGGCCTAGACCACATGATCTTGAAGATCTCATCCAGCTTTGATGGGCTGTGGTTCCATAATTCTAACCATCCCTTAGAGAGGAAGGAGCTGTATCAGTGGGAGTGCTAGACTTGGAAGAAAGGGACTTTGGGATTTGAATAATCCCATCTCTGCCACTTAGGAGCTATTTGAATATAGGCCTCAGTTTTTTCATCCATAAAATAAGAATTATATTTATACTTACTTACCTTACAGGGGAAGTAAGGTCTCATTTGAGGCCTTTTTTTTCTTTTAAAATAGCACTGAATAAATGTGTTATCATTATTAGCAACATTAATATTATCACAATAATATTATTGTAAACAGGATGGAGATTGTGTTTCTGTTTTGTTGATACTATTACTATTACCTAATAATCAAATAGCACTTTATCATCTTATAAGTAGTACATGAACTCATTTGAGCCTAAAAACCCTGTGAAGTATGCTTTATAGATATAATAATAATGTAATAATAATAACTAGCATTTATATAGTCATGTGCCAAGCACTGTGATAAGCACTTTCCACAGTGTATCTTATTTGATCCTCTCAGCAACCCTGGGAGGTAGATTATATTATTTTCATCTTTAAGGTGGAAAAACTGAGGCAGGCAGAGGTTTGATTTGTCTAGGGTGCCATAGGAACTAAAGGTCTTGAGGCTGAAGTTGACCCGAATCTTCTTGACTCTAGCCTAGGCACAGTACTCTAAACAAAGCATCACCTACCTGCCTAGATATAGAGATTTAGGCTCAGAAAGTTTGAGGGACTTGCTCATATTCCCATAAACTGGTTTAGTAGCAGATGCAAAATCTGAACCTGGCTTTCTTGATTCCAAGGCTGGCACTCCTTTCACTGGTTCCATGCTCTAGTGCCTAAAGTGCATTGTTATAATCATAAATACTATTGAATAAATAAGTTATGCATCATAGTACAGCAGGGTCAAAACCTGTAACATTAGACAACTTGATGGGTTCCCTGACTTTATCCAAATTCTTTATTTGCATAGTATAGCGAGATATTACATAAATAAATACATAAATACATACAGTTTTAACAGTCCCCAGTGGTTGCTTACATTCTAAAATTGCCAGTCTAAATGTTAATACCCAGAGAATGACATAGAATGAAAAATAAACAAGAATATAAATTCTAAAGAATGGATAATCTTCATGTATTCTTATAAGCTACAAGATCCTGGAAGCTCTCCACTGTGATTCAGACTCCTACCAGGGCATAATGTCTCACTGTGTTCTGACTTTGAATTTCTTTGCATATGCTCTGATGAAGTCCAAATGGCCTTTTTTTCAAAGTTTCCTCTCCTTCCCTTTTCTAATTGTTGTGTTTTTTTTTTCCATATGTCCATTAGTGATGACATGATAAAAAGAGGAAAACCAAAGCAGTTCTTTTATTCCAGTTCTTCTCCAGCCCTGACTATAAATATAAAAGAATTTTGGTGTACTCAAGCTAAGTACATCATTATTTTTCAGTCTTTGTCCAGTAAGAGCAGCGAGATGTTGCAGTGGTTAGAGAGCTGGGCCTGGAGTCAAGAAAACTCAACTTCATGAGTTCAGATCTGGCCTCAGATACTTACTAGCTGTGTGACCCTGGGCAAGTCACTTAACCATATTTGCTCAGTTTCCTCGTTTGTAAAAAGAGCTGGGAAAGGAAATGGCAAAACACTACGATATTATTTGCCAAGTAAACACCCCAAAGGATCACAACAACAAAAGTTCCTCCAGCAGACTCACAAGAGAAAGGGATCAGTAATCAATGCTGATTATCATAATTGAGTTTTTACTTCTCTGTTTTCTTCTTGAGACTGGGGGACAGCTACCACTACTAGCAAAATTGTCATCAGGAAGCAGAACTATTGTTTTTCTCCTTTCCCTTTACTTTTTCTTGACGTTGCTTTAACCCCTTAGCTCAGTCAATGCCATCCAAAGTGATAGGATCACAGGGACAAAGACAAAAAAAGCCCCAACAAACCTGCCCTCACAGAATTTACCTTCTGTGGATCTTTGCAACCCACCACAGAAATTTCTTTTTGAATTTGAAATTTCTTTTGAATACCACTTAACAACCAAGATAGCTACTGAGATTTCTGGTGCCACATGAACATCCTTTAAATATGCAAAGGAGTGCATTTGAATAAACTTATTCAAAGGCTTAGGGGTAGGAGATAGTGTACCACATTTGGGAAACAGCCTACAGGCCATTTGAGCAGCTACCTAAGAGAGAATGAATGGGGAATCATGATGGAAGTTTTTTAAAAAGGAACTTTATTAGGAACCCAGAGAAAAACAAAACAAAAAAGAAAAGTCTAGAAAGTGACAAGTTAACAGAACATTTCTATTAATAAGGAAACTATAGTCTAGCCTCAGATTAGCTTGCTAGGCACAGTTTATCATGAACCTAACCTCATGTTCCTTTTCATAGGATTAGAGGATTTAGAAAAGGGAGAAAGCTTGTTCCAGTCTTCTCATTTTATAGATGAGGAGACTGATAAATTCCCCAAACCAGTCCAATCCATATCTAGCTTCAAGTTCAGTTTTCATCATAGCTCTTCTCTACCCTGCTCGTGGAACCCTGGATGAGGAAAACATTCTTTTCTGGCCTTCCACATTCTTCCTGGGGAGGAGTAGCCTCTGGCTTCAGGCACCTGCTTTACCCTTTAAGGTCTTATTCTTATCTTGACTCTCTGCACAATGTGTGGCACATAATAGGTGTTGAAAAAGTGCGTGTTGACTGAACCATATCTGGTTATTTAGTTGTTAAATCTGGTTTTATACTTAATAATAACAGTAGATAACATTTCTTTGTGGGCCCTTTTAACTTCTTTCTATACATTTTACAAATGTTTCAATGATTCCTTCCTTACCTCCCTTCCTCCCTTCCTCCCTTCCTCCCTTCCTCCCTTCCTCCCTCCCTTCCTCCCTCCCTCCCTCCCTCCCTTCCTCCCTCCCTCCCTTCCTCCCTCC